>CM071717.1:3423397-3435048 GCA_036630335.1 Physaria fendleri | reverse complement strand
CTAGAGATAATGAACACGAAATAAAAATCAAAACTTTATGAAAAATTCAATGATTGTGACGTAAAAGACAAACCTTTGAAGAAGATTTGCTAATGGAGCGAGGCAATCGGAGACCAGAGGATGTGACGTAAAAGACAAACCTTTGAAGAAGATTTGCTAATGGAGCGAGGCAATCGGAGACCAGAGGAAGAAGGAGTCGGCGTAGTGGGTCTTTGAGCCACTACCGGAGAAAGAGAAACGGTGTCGTCAGATCTTCTCGAAGGAGAAGAAGAATCTTCAAGCGTTTTAGGAACATATAGACACAAATTGAGACCTAAAGCAACCTTTGCTTTTCGCCATTTGCTTCCCATATCTTATACGCAACAAAAAATCAAAATCAATGAAGAAAATTGAAGAACTAGTTTGTGTTTATCTGATAAAGTTTCGTTTTTTCTGAGAGAGAATATTCACTTCTTATCTTGTGGAGATGTTAATAAGGAGATTGGGGGTGAATGAATGAATGAATGAAGTTTGGCAAATTGCAAAAGTCTCTCTGCGCATAGAGAGGAGAGAGAGACGGTGGGAAGTTTTTGACCTTTTTTTGAGGATGATAAATTGAATAAAGGGTAGTTTGGTCTTTAATATGAAAATTTGTGAATTATTACCAAATTGAAATTTGACCTTTGATTTTTAGTTTCCTTTTTTTAAGTGTTCTTTTATTGGTCAGATACGACTTTTACTTTGTCCATTATTATGTTTTCCTTAATTGAAAAAATTTCTTTTATTTTCTTTTATTGGTCAGATACGACTTTTACTTTGTCCATTATTATGTTTTCCTTAATTGAAAAAATCTTCCTTTTATTACAGTTTGGTTTTGATTTGATTACGAGTTACGACTCTTTACTTTTGCAAGGTTATGATATTATTCTAACACACAACATCGGTTTGGTAATAAATGATTTTACTGGATTGATATTGTATATCTTCCGAATATGGCATATAATAATTTTGACAACTTATGAATTTTCGATTAGAAATTTAGAATATATATTTTTACCATTTAAGAAAAGAAAGTTTAACAATCTTTAATATTATTAGAAAAACGAGCATAATATTATAAATTTTTATTATAATTTACGGTTAATATTATTAGAAAAACGAGCATAATATTATAAATTTTTATTATAATTTACGGTTCTAATTTTTTTACTTAACTATAACCATTTAATATATACGTTAAATATTATTATAATTATTACACTTATTTTATTATAGTTACGATTTTAATGATTTATAGTTGTTTGGTAATTCTACAAGTTTAAATATAATAGTAATTCTTATTTAATTAACAAAAAAAATATTATAACAATCGCAAGAAAATAAAACAAATATGATTGACAAAGTTAAATGTATTTATATTTCATAAAAAAACAGTTACTTTTGAAGATTTAATATCTATATAATATGAATTTAGATTTGGTAATTATTAAATATATTACAGTGAATTTTTATTATTTTATTTAAACGGTAACAGTCAAAATTTAATGATTTCGGGTCATTGGGATTCGATGGAAAATATGTTGACCGATGGAAGGCTTGATTTTTTTGGAGGACTATTGAGGACGAGTCACTCTGCTTCCTTAGAGAGTCGACTCTCATCCATCTCCCCCACGTATCGAAGGCTAGACCCGCGATAGTTTTATTCTGGTTGTGTTTCTTTAGTCCATAGTAATATTCACTTTGAGGTTTTAAAGGTTCGCTTAACCTCTATAGGATCATATCATTTGTCTACCTTGAGGTAGTTGTCTCTTTTTTTCGGTAGATCTTGGCTATATCACCAATGTTGGGGTTTCCTTGTTTCTTCTGTCATCTTCCGGTTGATCATTGGTCATATTCTTATCTTCAAAGCTTATGTTCACCGTTTTTCATTAAGCTTTGAGTCGCCTTTGACAATACGTTATTGACCATTGTGAGGTCGTAATCTTATAATCTTTTTTCTGGGGCATCAAAAGCCATCCGCTACTCGATATAGGGATCTACGGTCCTCACCTATCAGCCGCTCCAACTCTTCATGAGTGAGTTTCTTGGGCTGGCTCAATAGAGGGGTCTTTAAATCGTAAAGGTATACAAACTTCAAAAATATTTCTCACCACTGATCCCAATTTTTTTTGGCTCCTCTTTGTCAGTGAGTTGAGTATTCCTCCGGTCTTGAGCTTCGACGGCAGTATTCCTTCGGTCTTGAGCTTCGACAGCAGTCTTCTACAGTAAGTTTAAGAAGGTTCGCTTTAATTCCATTTTCAGTGATACTGCCCTTGCTTGTTTTAGGGTTTTTTTCGCCGAGATATCTTTATCATCGGCTATATTATCTGTTTATCGGAGTCCACAGTGGTCTTGTTGCCGACAGCTTAAATTAGATATTATCTAGGTATTGGAATTCCTTTTTAACCCAAGCTTTGTTTGATTTGGGTCTTTTGGGCTTTATTAATAGTAGTATTGGAATTCCTTTTTAACCCAAGCTTTGTTTGATTTGGGTCTTTTGGGCTTTATTAATAGTATAAATACGTGAAAAAACAAACGTATGGTTGCCGAAATTTTTATACAATTGTTGTTAAGTTAATAATTTTTACAATTGTAATTGATAATATTTTGACAATTACGATTATTAATCATTTTATACGGTTACAATTTGTTTGTAGTTTAAAAACACAGTACGGTTACAGATCCGGTATTTTGGTCAAGCCTACATTTGATTTATTCTCATATACCCAAAAAGAGAAAAAGAAAAATTACCGTGAAGGTTGCAAGATTTTAAGGGAACTGCCGTTGAAGTAGTTGAAAAATAAATGAATGCATGTCTTCTGCATACAAATTTACTAAAATTGTGAAGTTGTTGACTTTACAAAAATTAGCTAAGTTGCCTTATTTACTTTTCCCTCAGAACTACTCCTACATAGCCTATTCAATGTGGCATGTCGTTTAGGTAATTCACATTCATTATTGGCGATCTTGTATTCTACAATCTTGCAATAGTTTTCAAAATTAGTCTAACTAAAGCTCCTATGGCAAAATAGTTAATATTCTTGAGCATATATCATCAACATGAATAAAAATTGGATATTTTATGAATAAAAATATAAACTGTGGTTGATTCTCTTAGTCCCACAAGCAATGGAATTTAATAGACATAGTCATATATTGATGGGTCACCAACTTATACCTAAACAGTGTAACCACTACTCTATAGAGAAAACAAAAAGTTACATACATATACATAAAACAAAAATCAAAAATCCTAAGACCTAAACTAAATTATCTAAAGAAATGTTGGATATTATATATAGTAGATCATAGCTTAAACACAAGAAGTCTTCTTCAACCTACTTTAGTGACATTAGTTTGGTATTCTATTACAGTTAACAAATGGTGTAATAACTAGTGGTTATACATTCACAAAAGTCGTTGTTTCAAAACTAGGTTAATCTATTTGAAGCTACGTGTGAGTGTTGTATGTGAAGGTATGGGTATAGATTTATGAAAGTGTAATAAATCTTTATACAATAGAGGAAATTTGATGAAGATATGCATTAAGTTGGGTTGAAAAAAGAGGAGTAAAAGCGAAGAGAAATAAGTTGAGGCTAGGAAAATAAAGGGGACAAAGATAAAGGAGAAAACTTCATAGCCATTTATTAGAACCCATTCATTAGGTGGTGGTGGAGAATATTGAAATTGTTGCCTCTATTACAGGGTGTCTACCATTATTGCTTTTTTTTAAAAAAAAACATTTTATGTAGAGCACACAGAATTTTCATGGAGATCAGAAGTTAATATATATAAAAAGTAAGGAATTAGATAATTTAGACATGATAATTAATTTCAAGATAAATTACGAATTACTTAGTGTGTGACTAATTAGTTTATATCCAATCAAAACATGTTTTGAAATCAAAACTAAAGTCAGGACTGAGGATTAGAATAGACATCCATGCTCAATAATATTTCAACTCTTGGTTAAAATAACATTAAAAAATTCATATTAATATAAAAATTAATAATATTAATTAATATAATTATTTATAAAAGTCTTTTAAATTTTTGATCTCTTTAGGAAAAAATTATAAATATATAAACCTATATCAAAAAAATACTCTTAAATATCTTATAAATATATTAAAATATATCTTAAATTTGTAATGTCTTAAGCGATATCTGGTTCGATTACCTTTTGAACCGATCCTGGTTAGATTTCTTGACACAGTAAAATAAAAGAGAGTCTAAGTTAGACTATCAACCAAAACATATAACTCCAGTTAATTATGTAAAATCATTGTCCATATTAAAACCCATAATGTTATCCTTATCAATATATGTTGAAATACCTGTTAAGAAAATTACATTTATGATAAAATATGCATATATATTATTGATTTTGAGAGAAATACCTGTTAAGAAAATTACATTTATGATAAAATATGCATATATATTATTGATTTTGAGATATAATAGAGACAGCTATGGAGAAAGTGAAATGTCAAATGTAAAATGTTTTGAAATGGATTTGGACAACATGTCACAGACTCGAAGCTGAAAATTTCTCATTGGTTTAACTCATTGAAACCGCCGCCGTTTTGTTTGAACTTATGTAATATACCCTTTGGCTTCCTCATTGAAACCGCCGCCGTTTTGTTTGAACTTATGTAATATACCCTTTGGCTTCCCCAACTATTCTTTACTAAGATAAGATACTTGCTGTCATTATTCACTTTGTGGTCATCAATCAAATTTATTTTGTTTGTTTTTACAAAAAAAATAAAAATAAAATATCCTTTTATTTTAGTAGTATCAATTATCAAAACATTTGAAGTGTTACCAGTAAATCTTAAAGAAAAAAGTTTAAATGTAATATAATTATTGATCGTCAACATAACTTTTTAAAAAATTATAACAAATAATATATTAAATCAAACTTCTCGCAACAAAATGGTTAAATGAACTTTATAATTTTGAAGATTTATATATATGACATTTCCAAATACATCCTAGAGTAGAGGCTAGAGTTATATTTCGTATTTTCTTTTCTATTCTACGAACTAATATATATTTGAAATTTATATATTATTGTAAAAATAGACAATTCTTGTTGGAATTTTTTGAAAAACACTTATGCATTTTCTCATTTGATTATTTTTTAAAGAAAATATACACCAAATATCTGACATTTTATAATTAGTAGGAGTTTCAGTGTAATTGTTGTCTAAATAGAGTTTTTTATTGAAATGATTATAATCAAATATGAAGTCAAAGGTAAACGATTTGGTCAACAAAGCAACCTAATATACTATTTTGGATCACGCAACATTAAAGTCTTTGTCAAGTATAGATTGGAGTTCATCTCACAAAGCAACCTAATATACTATTTTGGATCACGCAACATTAAAGTCTTTGTCAAGTATAGATTGGAGTTCATCTCCAGTTTTAAGTATTTTAATAAAATTTATCTTAAAAATCACGAGAGCGAATATATCGTCAAACACTTTTTTCTGACTTCCAAATATTCTTTATACAATTATTTGATGAAAAATGTATTACATTCTTACTAACTTAATAGAGACCAGAGAGTATTTTGAATATACTTATTTTTAACTGAATTTTGAATATTACCTAAGAAATGCAAATATTGTTTAAAATAATAATTTCTACAATACGATTATACAATTTCACGTTGACACATTTTTATATACATAATTCTTAAATCCAAATCCAAATTACTAGAATCTTTTAGAATGTGTTTCTGTTTTCAAAAGAAAATAAAATTTTTATTTGATTTCCCTCTCAAAACTTTTTCTCTTTCTTTCGCAATCTCTACATTTACCGTGCATACTGACCGCATATGGACCGAAAGTTTCTTTAACTCCTATTCCATGCACCCTCCTTGTAAATACTACCTTTTGTAGTGTTTTTGGTTACATCAGAGTTTAATAGAAAAGGTGACAAGTGAAGGAAGACTGTATTTTGTAAGATGTTTCGGAAAACCATGATTATGATCAAATAGAAAGCCCACTCTCTTCACACATCTCAACATTTCAAAGATAAGATCGCGATGTCTATTTTCTATCTGCTTCTTCTCCATTTAAGATTCTGGATATGGTATGCCGATGCAGAGCCGTGCCATAAGATCGCGATGTCTATTTTCTATCTGCTTCTTCTCCATTTAAGATTCTGGATATGGTATGCCGATGCAGAGCCGTGCCCAGGAACTATTGGACTCTAAGCAAAAAAATTTTAGGCCTACTAAAATTATAAAAACACCAAAGTGCACAAAGTAAGGCAGTAAGCCTTGAGGTCATCAACACAATCACATTGAACCTTACCAATAGGATATCTAACATCTTATACCGGACATATTTATAAATTTTAGTAAGGCCGCAAGCAGAGCCGATCCCACATATTCCAGGGCCACAAGCTAAGGAAAAAAAGGCCAGTAAATTTTTTTTTTTATCAAAGCATATGTAGTATGATGTAACATGTAAAAAGAAACAAAAGAAAAAACAATAAGAACTTAGATTTCTCGGTTTTGTAAACCAAATTTCATGCTTATTTAATTTCGGTTTAAACATTGGTTTTCTTTGACAATCCGGTTAAGACATATTGTTGATTTATTGTCGTTGAAAATTCAACAACTTTTCTGGTGAAGACACAAAATTGATATTTTCATTCTCTCTATCTCTTTCGTCCCACAAAAATCCCCTCAGTTTCTGTTTATTAGGGTTTTGAGTTTCTTTGATGAAGCTAAGAAGAGTCTCTCATTAGGGTTCTCAACTCTGATTTCTGTGTGAAATCAATTTCGGGGATTTCTCATATCTTTCTCATTCCCAGCTGAGCTTTGCTATTAAGCTCTGAAATCTGAGTTTGAATTTTTGGAATTCAGATTCCCATGTTGACCACTCCTTGCTCTTCTTCGTCATTCTTTTGCCATCGTCCAGCACTTTCTAGTTCGCGTTCCAAGTTTAGGGTTCCTTGTCGAACTGTCTTCTCTCCTGCTCTCACCCAGATTTCCCCTTTAACTGTTTCACCTTCCAAGTCCACCAAATACGTATTTCCAAGTTTAGGGTTCCTTGTCGAACTGTCTTCTCTCCTGCTCTCACCCAGATTTCCCCTTTAACTGTTTCACCTTCCAAGTCCACCAAATACGTATGGTTCTTCTTCTTTTCCTTTTCTCAATTTATTCAAGTATGAAACTTTGGATTGAAAGGAGGGCTTTTGTGTTTGAATTGTGATGAAATTGTGGAATCTGGGAATATAATAGCATTGTGAATTCAGTCTATTTACAAAAGAGTGTGCTTTTGATAGGGGTTTGCTTGGATTAGGAAAATTTTTAGAATTCCTTGTGTGTGGTTTTAGAGTCTTGTAATGAATCATTTAGCGCGTTTACTTTGTTTATCTCCAACGTATTAAACCTTGGTGCTATTTGTCTGCAGAAATGGAAGATTTTGTGCTTTAGAAATGAGGATTCTGCTCCCGAGAATCCGGAGCATTTCGTGCCTGAGGAGTTAGTTAAGCCAGATCAAGATTCTTCTTGTACAGATAAAAAAGATTTGAAAGCAACTCTTCAAAAGGTAAAGATCCCTTGACATTACATGGATGCTTGTACACTTGAAGAGGGATCCTTAATTTTTGATATTAGGGGTATAGACACTAGAGGTTAGGACTGCAGCAGAATCTCTAGTAAAGAGGCCAAGCTATGTTCAGTCTGATAACCGATGTAACAGAAGGCCTAGCTGGCATAGCTATCCTCCACCGTTGCCTCTCCATGTTCCGTCCACTTCCAAGTGATTGGTTCCGCTTTACCCTCAAAGGAAACTGGCAACTAGATGTTATCATAGGCTGTTTCATGTTCCCTTTCGTCAACCGTCTCTCCCAACTAAACCTCAGCCTCTTGCCACTCCCACCAACCTCAAGTCCGGTCTCTTTCTCAAGTGTGGAACAGTCGATAATGGCTAGAGACCCTGTGGCAATGGCACTGTATGCGATTGTGGTATCGATATGTGCACCGGTTTGGGAAGAGATAGTGTTCAGAGGGTTCTTGTTACCATCTCTGACTAGGTACATGCCGGTTTGGTGTGCAATTCTAGTGAGTTCAGTTGCATTTGCTTTGGCACATTTCAATGTGCAGAGGATGTTGCCATTGGTGTTCCTTGGAGTTGTGTTAGGTTTGATATTCGCAAGGTCAAGAAACTTGTTACCTTCAATGCTGTTACATAGCTTGTGGAATGGCTTTGTATTCATGGAATTGATGCGATGATGATGATGTTGATGACTATCTTTTGTAGGTGTCTTGTTTCTTATTAATCTTGTAATTGATTCATGTTACGATTTTAGATTTTATTTTTAATAAATAGACAATTCAATTGTACAAATAGATTCATGTTACGATTTTAGATTTTATTTTTAATAAATAGACAATTCAATTGTACAAATATAAATTCAAGAACAGTTTCAAGAAAACTATTAATTTGAAAACTTCTAAGTTCCAAGCTAACTTTATATCACCAGTCATAAAAGCAAGTCTGGGCATTTGGTTTAGTCAGATTTGGTTAAATCGGTTTTTCAGTAATAACATATCTTAATAAGCATTTTTTCATTAGATCATAATCTTTTTTGTTTAAGAATATTCGGTGTTGTGTCATTTTATCATATAGAGATTCTTTTACTAGAAGTGTGATATGATGTAATGAAGACATGAGCTGGATGAAGCCTTTGAGGCTTTGAGGTTATATTGTCCGATTATGGAACTAAGATATTGCCTTTCCGTAACGTTAATCACAAATTTTGTTAGGACAACTAAAGAAGCTGTTAAGCATCATTATCTCTCTTTAATGTGTTTGGTTTTATGATTTAGTTTAGCTTTGAAATTCAAGATTATTCCTTAATCTCTATTTGAAAACAACGCGTTACAAACAACAGAAAGAAGAAATCAAGTAAACAACTTTACATAAGTAGCATTATATATTTCTACAAGTAGGTTGACAATTCGATTAAGCTACGTTAATTGCACTAACTTAAACTAATTGTTCATTACTTTAAGTTGCATTCTGTTTTACTTTTAAAAATTGCACTAACTTAAACTAATTGTTCATTACTTTAAGTTGCATTCTGTTTTACTTTTAAAAAGAGATTTACTAATCCTAGGATTTTCTATGTTGAAGAAGAAACATGGAACAGTAACATTATGTGTGAAAATAGCTAAAATTGTGTATGTTAGCATCCACCGACCTATTTGACTACGATGTAAATACAGTTGTCTTCATGTAAGTAAAGTTGTGTGCCATAATAATTTTGAGCTTTCATAAATATTTTGTCTCTTTTCTGATATATTCAATCTCTCATTCTTTATCCTTCTCTATTTCTGATTCTTGCATTAAGTTTGATGAATATACATTCAGGACCTTACATGGAGGAGTCTAATGACCATCGTTCTCATTGGTTTGATATTCTTGAAGGACTCTCACCACAGGAAGATGACTTCAACTCAACATTCCTACCAAACTCTGACTTCGATGTTCAATTGCAGTCACCTGAAAGCCATAATTATTCTCAATTAGACCCAAACGCAGTTAACATTATCAATGAAGAGCTTCTTTCTGCAGAACAAAGAAGCACAAGAAGAAAGTTCTCTAATCGAGAATCTGCAAAAAGGTCACGTATGCGGAAGAAGAAACAGATTGAACAGCTGCAGCAACAAGTGGAACAACTCATGATGTTGAATCAACATTTGCATGAGAAAGTTATCAATTTGTTGGAGATCAACCACCAGATCCTACAAGAGAATTCAGAGCTAAAAGAGAAAGTATCTTCTTTTCACTTCTTCATGAAAGATATGCAATTACCTATGAGAAATGCATAGAACAACATCAATATGAATCATCTAACCGTCTTTCATTTGGTAAGTAAAGTTTCATGATTCAATCTTCTCGTTCTTGGTGTGCTAAGTTAAAGCTATGATTGATCAATAATGTGTGACTTTTCCAATAACAGTTACTTACTTGCGTTTGTAAATAAATACTAAATAACAACAATACAATAGCTATTATACAAATATACTTGTTTCATGATTATATCCATTGAAATTGAGTATTATAGCTTTGACGTTAAGAAAAAAACATTGTGCGATCATTTGTATTGTATGTGAGTAAATAGGAGTATGATAGAGCTGTGAGATGTCGATGGAGATGATCATTTGTATTGTATGTGAGTAAATAGGAGTATGATAGAGCTGTGAGATGTCGATGGAGATGGGCCTAGTGGGCCTAATATTCACGTGACAGATATGATGAATAAGATAGTATAAGCGAGCTAGGGCCCATGGGCCTCCATGGACGACTGAACCTTGTCCTTGAGTATTGATGGGTGACGTTTAGCTAGGGCCCATGGGCCTCCATGGACGACTGAACCTTGTCCTTGAGTATTGATGGGTGACGTTTCCATGGGTGACGTTTCCAGTCAACTGACCGACACACCACGTCGTTTTAGCTAACACACTCATATTCATTGTTAGTATCTCTTCCTAAAAATAGTATATGTCGTTGATCTTACACATTTTGTATTCTTTTTATAGTTCTAAGTGCTAATCAATTTTATTCATAAATCCTAGAAGATCATATCAAATGTCACGTCACAATTTATTTTGTATAAATAAGATGAAAAAGTAGGTCTATATATCAATAAACTGTACTTTGTAGTAGGCTTATACAATTTGCTTATAAAAAAATTATTAAATGTTAATTTTGGATCATTAAAATCATTTGGTATCAATAATTAATGAATTTGTTATTGTCAATTGTATATAGCCTATTACTGATAAATAAAACACAAACAATATTAGGGATATTTCATTGAAATCAATCAACATTTTCATCACTGTCATATCTGATATCTCTATGACAAATGAACGATGAGCATTGTCGTATATGTCTCCAATGTCACTATAGTTGTGTTTTCATTTTGCACTTTGCGCCCGGACATTTCCTTACCCAACCTTTGTGGTCCTATTTGCTCTTTCTACTAAAATACAGGACAATTTCATAATTTCCAAAAATATCCAGACATCATCCAATATATATTATGAAACCAAGGATTATGTCAATCAAATGCACCTTGAATTCACCTAATGAAAACGTTATTATGATTTTTATTTCATATTTTACACAATAGAAATATGAACTATAGATCTAAAATTGGTTAGAATGTACAAAAATAGTTGGGATTACTTTAAATATAACAACTGGACAAATAATTAGGATTACAAGTACCATATTTGTACACATACACTATATTCTCTTACCAAATAATTTTATCATTTTCTTAAGAGATATAAGGTGACGTGGCAGAAGAGAAACCACTTGAAGTTCAAGGCTCTATAGAGCTGTCTGAATTAGCTGATTAAGAGTGGGGGTGGCCGACAAGTCTATAATCCAATTTATATGGACATCAATCTCTTACGTTTCTTGACCCTCCACGTGTTTTCTTATCCTTTTCCAATAGCTTAGATCATTCCCAAATTAAAACAAATTAAATTAATCTTTACCCACCATTGTTATGGGGTAGATTAGTATATTGGCATAATGATGGTCATTTATGAAAAAAGTTTAGCATAGTAATCTTATAATTTTGACTGT
>CM071717.1:3387123-3397999 GCA_036630335.1 Physaria fendleri | reverse complement strand
CGCCTTTAAAGTACACTTGACTACTTGAGAGTAAACGAAAATTAAAATAATCAAAATCAAAGCCTTACAGCAAATAACAGCTTATAAAGTTTCATATCAAACTAAACTTTTTATATATCAAGAGAGTTTATTATATGTTCTCTAGATTTTTGTTCGGCATAACCATCATACATATTCTCCCCCTGAGTATTATAAAAATATAGTTTATTAGGAAAAAAAACACCAAATGATTAGAGATTAATTATCAGAAGAGCTCATATTTTAGTTAAAACTGG
Organism: Physaria fendleri; assembly: GCA_036630335.1. Classification (NCBI taxonomy): domain Eukaryota; kingdom Viridiplantae; phylum Streptophyta; class Magnoliopsida; order Brassicales; family Brassicaceae; genus Physaria; species Physaria fendleri. The sequence continues at coordinate 3,397,724 of CM071717.1, read as the reverse complement.
TTTTGTACTAATTAAGTAGATACGAATATCATATATTAACTAGTATATACCATATTAAACTTTGTAATCAAGTGAGTAAAATATGTAATCTTCGTTGAACTGAAATTACAAAATAATTATAATATTAAATTATTAATTCAATTAAAATAATGATAATATATTGCATGATGAATAATGAATAGAGTATCAAGTTGTTATAGAAGTAATTAGAGTTGAATTATTATCAATTTGCAACATTTTAATTGGTCTATACGAAAATTGTCTTTGGTGCCCACATAATTGATGGGTTCCACATAATTGATGGGTTTGTCAGCTGTGTTTATCATATTGACTTATCTAATAATAATATCAACGTAGATTTTCTACTTTCGAACGATCCAAGCTTAGGTTATAATATTATTAATATCTTCATCATCTTTAAACTAATGATTTCAGCTCCAACGTTCGAAAACATAATTGGGTTACTCGTTAATCCATCCAACGGTCACAATTCTCTTCTAAACCTTTTGTGTCAAATTTTCAAAAACAAAAATTGTTTTTCACCAAATGTTTTTTTCAAGATCCAAGTTGGATCTTTTTTCTGTTTAAAATTTAGTTTTTTTTTTCTCTGATTAAAGTGAAAAGAAAATAACTTTTTGCAGCTCTTGTTTTCTTTCTCTCTTTTGTTTTTAATATTGTATCATTATACGTTGTCCAAAAATAATATATATATTGTATCATTATAAATTTATAATAGCTTACTGTATAAGTGAAGGAACAATAATAAAAGTATAAGTGAAGGAACAATAATAAAAACAGTTTCTGTTCACTTCACTTTTATCCCAAATTCAAACCAAATTTAACTCTTTGTCAGACACCTTTGTCTGAAAAAAAAAAAATCTTTTGTTTTTAACAATTTTGTCGTAACTGACTAAATCTCATTCCCAAAAATGCAAAACCTAAAATGGGTTTTGAATCTCTGCTTTATTTCTGCTCTTCTTCACAATTTCGTTCCTTCATCATCACAAGTAATCTGTTCAAGCCAAGACAGAGCATCACTTCTGAGTTTCAAATCAAGTATCATCGAAGACACAACAGGAGTTCTTGATTCATGGGTTGGTGAAAATTGTTGCAGTGAAGATTGGGTAGGTGTTCAATGTAATCCAACCACTGGAAAAGTCACCGGCTTGGTGTTGCAATCCTCGGTGAACGAACCTACTATGTACATGAAAGGTATATTATCACCTTCACTTGGTAATCTCCAATCTCTTGAGACTTTGCTAATTACTGGAAATAGATTCATCACTGGTTTGATCCCGGACAGTTTCTCTAATCTTACAAGTCTTCGCAATCTCGTACTCGAGGATAATTCTCTCCGAGGCACTGTTCCTTCTGGTTTGGGTCATCTTCCATTGTTGCAGGTTCTTTCTTTAGCTGGAAACCGTTTCTCAGGTCTTGTCCCGGCTAGTTTGGGGAGCTTGAGAAGTCTTACTGCTATAACTTTGGCTAGAAACTCCTTCTCTGGTCCAATCCCAGAGACTTTCGTCAACCTCCTAAAACTTGAAACTCTTGATCTTCTCTAATCTTTCTCTAATCTTACAAGTCTTCGCAATCTCGTACTCGAGGATAATTCTCTCCGAGGCACTGTTCCTTCTGGTTTGGGTCATCTTCCATTGTTGCAGGTTCTTTCTTTAGCTGGAAACCGTTTCTCAGGTCTTGTCCCGGCTAGTTTGGGGAGCTTGAGAAGTCTTACTGCTATAACTTTGGCTAGAAACTCCTTCTCTGGTCCAATCCCAGAGACTTTCGTCAACCTCCTAAAACTTGAAACTCTTGATCTTAGCTCCAATCTGTTGTCTGGACCAATCCCAGATTTCATAGGAAAGTTTCAGAATTTGACCAATCTTTATCTTTCCAACAATAGCTTCTCCGGGGATTTCATAGGAAAGTTTCAGAATTTGACCAATCTTTATCTTTCCAACAATAGCTTCTCCGGGGAATAGTTGTAGGTAGAGGATTTGAATCTCTACAGTCCATTGATCTAAGTTCAAATCTGGTGACTGGGTCAGTTTCAAGCCTGTTGAACAACAAGACAAGTAGTACCTTAGAAGAGATTCATCTCACCAACAACAAAATCTCAGGGAAGATTCCTGATTTCGGAGAAAGCTTGAACCTGAAAATTCTCAACATAGGGAGCAACAACATCAGTGGAGAAATCCCAAGTTCAATATCAAACCTGGTTGAACTTGTGAGACTAGACATATCAAGAAACCACATTACAGGAAGCATACCTCAAACTCTAGGACAGCTCAAGAAGCTCAACTGGCTCGACCTCTCGATCAATTCACTTACAGGCAAAATCCCACCTCAAACTCTAGGACAGCTCAAGAAGCTCAACTGGCTCGACCTCTCGATCAATTCACTTACAGGCAAAATCCCAGATAGCTTATTGAACATCAAGACAATGAAACATGTGAGTTTCAGGGCCAACAAATTGTGTGGGCTGATTCCACAAGGAAGACCATTCAACATCTTTCCTGCAGCTGCTTATCTCCATAACCTTTGCCTCTGTGGCAAGCCATTACCAGCTTGTAGGAAGACAATGGAGTGAAACCAAACATACCTTCTGAAGGGGCCAGACCAACGCTGACCGTATCTTAATCCACATTACCTTTACTCAGTTCTTCAAAATAGATTATATCTTCTATTTGTCTTATTTGTCTTTTATTCTTTTCTCGAAATTCTATTGTTTCAATCTCATGTTATCAGTTTCATCTATATCAGTTATTACTATTTTCTCCACCTGCAGAACACAACTTATCAAAGTACAGATTCTAAGCCAAACGATAACTTCCTGAATATTGATTAAAGGAAAACATAAAGACCAAATGTACAATGCTCAACAAATAGTTTTTGATTCCAATAGGACTAAACCACCAAGAACAAGCATAACATGTCTAGTAGTCATCCAAAATCTCTTCTTCCTCTTCTTTAACTTCAACCAAGAACAAGCATAACATGTCTAGTAGTCATCCAAAATCTCTTCTTCCTCTTCTTTAACTTCATCAGCTTTGTTCTCAACCTCCTCCACAGCATCATCATCATCTTGTTTCACCTCAGCATTATCAATATCATCTCATTGCTTCTGCTCATCTTTGTCCCGGAAGATTCATTTAATCATCTTCACACCAAAGATACCATTGCAAAAAAAAAGACAACCTCTTAATTTTAAAACTCATACTTCTTCATCGTTCTCCAATGACTTGTTATATTCTGCCTTTAGTTCAGCAGCTTTATCCACGTAAATTTTCTTCTCCTGAATGATTAAGGAACACATCCACGGTAAGAACCCCGCAGACAACTGACAATCAAACTGAGGAAAAAAACCACAATATAAAAAGATAGATGAACTCACTTCATCAGTCAAAGACTTCCACTTTTCACCACCCCGCTTTGCAACCTACAATCGTTAGAACATAGTACAGTTTATTAAATCCCTCAAACACTAAACAATCAATGCACTAATGATCACAGTTATTGAGTCTTACATTCTTCACTTTATCCCTCAAACACTAAACAATCAATGCACTAATGATCACAGTTATTGAGTCTTACATTCTTCACTTTAGAATTTGGAATCTCATCTCGAAAAGTTTTACGGAAATCATTCCTGCAAAGTAAGGCTAATATCAGTGTCATCCCTAAGAGTGATAGTAACTCTCAACAGAAGAAAGAATGAAACAATCACATGAAGATAAAGAAGGAGGTAAGAGGTCGCTTGCGTTTGTTAGAAGTAGAAGAGCTCTTAGTCTTTCTAAGTCTCTTTGGCTTAGGTTCATCAGATGTAGACTTCTCCCTAAAGAACAACCAAACAGTATAAGAAACTAAAGATCACACTTGGAATACATTCAGCACAAGAAATAAGGCTAGCAAGTTTACGTCTCTGTAGGTTTCTTCTCAGCCTCTGTTTGTGTCTCCACAACTTGAGCTTCTGAAAAACAACCAAATTCTGTAGGTTTCTTCTCAGCCTCTGTTTGTGTCTCCACAACTTGAGCTTCTGAAAAACAACCAAATTAAAAGGGATAATGAGAACATTGAAAACACAAAATACAATTAAAAAAAAAAGAGAAACCTCAAAGAGATGATTACCAAGATTTAGTTTGATCTTAGCATCAAAAACTGCAATTATGCATGCTTATAAGCTCTACAGCAACATTCTTGCAACATGCTTCGCTGAAATCGTTTAAACCCACAAAAACTTGTTAGAAACCCCACAAATCCAAAATCGCTAAATCTGAAGAAAGAAAACCTAAGCCGAACAAATTAAACCATATTCCGAAACACAATAACCCGATTCAAGGTAGATTAAAAGAAGAAGAAATCACCACTGAGCGAAAGCACTGCCTTATTCAGTACGATGTATGGGAGTAATGGTGTAGCTGCTTGGTTCCGCTTCTACCCTCTTCCTCGACTTTGGTGCGCTTGATGCTCGAGCCATATCTTATCAGAAAATGTCTGATCCTCAAGAACTCGATTTGATGAGAATGATGATTCGAGCCATATCTTATCAGAAAATGTCTGATCCTCAAGAACTCGATTTGATGAGAATGATGATTTCAGAATCAGAAAATGTCTGATCCTCAAGAACTCGATTTGATGAGAATGATGATTCAGAGATTCGGTGAAGGATAAAAGGGGGAGTATTTTTGAGAGGGAATCTAATATTTTATCTTAGGCATAAAAGGGGGAGTATTTTTGAGAGGGAATCTAATATTTTATCTTAGGCTTTGACAAGAATCTATGAGCTGGCGTCATAGCGACCGTTGATTTTGTAATCTGCGATAACATAAACGGTCTAGATCAATTTATTCGTGATATTACTGGGCTTTAGATTATAAAGGCCCATATGTATCCTGAAGGTTTTATATTACCCAGATTAGTTTTCCGGCCCGAGAGATTAGCTTAGTGGATCAATGAGTAACACTAACACGTACTTGTGCCTCGGTCTAATAAGGATTAAGGAATATAAGCATTTTTGAAGGGTTTATAGGCTGATGTGCTGGTGAGAAATCACAAGCTCTCACTAGCTTACTGTGCCACCACCTCTTAGAGAATCTCAGACTCTGGTACTTTCTTCTTTTTACTCTCTTTCAAATCTAACCAATGTCTTTTCATAACAAGACATATGGGTCGTATTTGTCTTCACATCAACTCCTTTTACCTCAATAGTTCGGTTGAAAATTCGTATTTGTCTTCACATCAACTCCTTTTACCTCAATAGTTCGGTTGAAAATATTTACTTATTTAGTATCATAAACTGATAGATTAATATCTCATACTTAAAACATTAGTCTAAGAAGAGACAATTAACTTAAACAAGATCTTAATTATAAACCTAATACATAGAAGAAGAACAAGGAACCTAGAAACATATACAAAACAAGTTGATGAAAGAACCCTAACAAGAAGAGTTAAAGAGAGTCGAAGTTAAGAGAATAGCTTAGAGGATCGTATTTGAAACTGATGTGTTTCTTAGTCTTGTGTTTTGGTGATGTTCTCATCTTTTTAATCTCTGCTTTGATTCTCCATAAAATGCTCTTTATCATCTTCTTCTTCTTCCCAGGCTCCTTTACCACTATGTATCCCATTCCTGTTAAAACTTAGAATTGAGAGAGAGAGAGATAGATTTATAGCTGCAATGTGGATAAAGTCCAAATAACGAGAAGGAAGACTACTTATAAAAGCAGTATCTCTGTGTTTTGTGTGTTTTTTTTCCCACATATATGACTGTTTTTACATGTGCTAAGTGTGATGTACCATAAAATCCAAACTTTCACAAGTATTTTTTTAAAAAAAATTCAAAACCTCTCAGATGATAAATATAAAATTTTAAATAATTCATGCAGCAATAATGGTTGTAATTTATTAATTTCAACATGTGAATAAGAGTAATATAACATACAGAAAGTGTTTGATTTAATGAAGAAATCAAGAATGCTTGAACAAGAAAAATGTTGTTCTTGACGAAACGAAAGTAGGAGAAGATTTTATGCAATTACGTGATGGTATTTAATATCTTGAATTAAATATTGTATATGATATATAGAAGAATAATATCAAAAAGAATTGAAAAATAATACACGAATATTTGAAAATATTAGCAAGTCGAGAGTAAAAAAAGAAAATTGACATTTTGATTTGTTTGAGAATATTTGGAAAATATTATGAACCTTAGGTTTTAGGAATTTAACTTTTTTTGTTTGAGAATATTTGGAAAATATTATGAACCTTAGGTTTTAGGAATTTAACTTTTGGTTTTGACCATGGACCATATAAAAGAATGAAGTGGTGAGATCAAACTATGCAAGTTTTTTTAAAATCCATGTTTGTCTAAAAAAAATAATGAGTAGCAATATTTTTCTATAGGAAAAAGAGACATACTACTATAATGTTAGAAAAATGAAAGTATTAGAAATTGTTATTAAATAGATAATTCAAAGTGAAAACCATAATCCCAAAATAAATTATTGCTGGCGTACGACTTTCGTGGGAAATGAATTTTTCTATTATTTTCTTGAAAGTGATGCTCACAAGGGAGAGAATCTAAAAGTTACAAAAAGAGACAAAACGAAAAAAAAAATTTTTTGAAAAAATGAACAGTTTGGTCTAGAGAAAAAAAGAGAGATACGTAGAAGATGAAGAAGATTAAGTTGTACAACATAAGCCTGTTTGGTCGTTGTCTCTCTACGCAATGTAGAGCAGACAATTTCACATTTTCCATTTTGTTGTACAACATAAGCCTGTTTGGTCGTTGTCTCTCTACGCAATGTAGAGCAGACAATTTCACATTTTCCATTTTTTAAAAATATAATTTTATAAGTTATTTGAGGAAAAAATAAAGTAGATTTTATTTCTTTTGTGTTTTGATCAGGTTAGTTTTGATGACTATTCCGTTACATCCTTTTAGCAATTTCGTTTTCTCAAGAAATCTCTTTGTCTTTGGATTTATTGCATTTTCTGGAGTTTTATCTCTATTTTATTTTTGTTTTTGTTTTATTATGTCTTTGCTATGGGGAAGTTTCTTCATCATTATCATCATCCTCAATGGATCAATTGTATCAGATTTTTGCATTCATGGTGGCCAAGTTGATGCATTTTTGTATGAAGAAGTTACTAGTGTTTGGTCTATTACACATAATCAAGCTTTAAGATGTGATTTTAAAACTTGAAATTAGCTCATTTAGTACCTAGTAGTGATAGAAGACACATGAAATCCAATTAACCATGAAAAATGCAACTCCTGTGTTGTTACTTTAAGGACATAATCTCAAGCAGTATTCACTAATTAAAGAACAACTAGAAGAACAATACATAGCCTAAATGGCTCTCTCTCTTTCTACAAACCAAGTTAGAACACTGCAGACAAAGATTAGTGACCAGAAACAACTAACTTGGGAGGATTTTAGCCTTAAGTTAGAACACTGCAGACAAAGATTAGTGACCAGAAACAACTAACTTGGGAGGATTTTAGCCTTCCAAAACACATTTGGTTAAGTATCAGCTTTTAGTTTTTTGTTAGACTCCCTTTGGAACCAAATCCACATCTAAAAAGCAAGAGGGTTGGGACTTGGGATGATACGGTTTAACTCAAGAGTGTGATTATGATGAAACTTCTTGAAATGCTAGGTTCAGTTCAACCACAGACTTGGCCACCAAACCACCAGCTTGAGCAGAAAATCCAGGGAAATGCTCAAATGCCTATATATAAGATATGGTGTAGCAAGAATTGTGAGAACAAATAAAGAATTCATAATCTAATGTACTGTATCCACGTTGAGCCCATTCAGTACATAATATCAATGCATCCATGAGACGTGATAAGCTTAGCAGGATGACTCTGCCATTTTTCTAATAAGAAAAGAGAATGCTTACTGATCCATGTCGCTTCCTAAAAGAGCTGTTAGAAGGGGCAGAAGGGAGGTACAATTATCCAGCGTCATAATCTCATTTCTCTCGGTTATTATACCCAGCACATCTGCTGTAACCTGTTACCAATGAATAAGAAGAGTTTCATAAGCAAGTAATCTTTTTCATATATCATGCTATTGATACAGATAGGAGATACTTACAGCATTATCAGCCATCTTCTCAATCGAACCTATTGAGTTTTTTACATCATTCCTTTCCCAAAATCTACGAACTACCTGCAAATTTGGTGAAATTTTTTAAGAAACTCTTGGCATCTCAACGACCTCTAAAATCCATCAACACTAGTAAGCGAGAACGAAAAATATCAATCAAGATCCTTGATTTATCAAGAACAGGAGAACCATATGCACCATTTTACTTCCAGCTAAAATAATAAACATGTTGAAATAGTTATTCGAAGCAAGCTAAGCTGTCGTAGAAATGCACAAGTATAAGAAAAACTCTATTAATGTATTAAGGCTAGTAGTCAATTAGGGCTAAGCCAACAACTTGTCGCAGCTTGACTAGTTTCAAATTACCTGTAACTTAGCCAAGCGAGACTCCATAGAGCTGACAAATTGGTTGTGCTTCGCCATTATGTCTTCAACGATATCATCTTCAGGAGGAGAATCACTCCCTTGTTCAACTGGCAGGAGGAGAATCACTCCCTTGTTCAACTGGCATATGGTTACCTCTCTGCTTTAGCTATAGGAAAGGAAATATAATATCTATTATAAGTGGACGTCAGAGGAACATGAGAAAAAGCATGACTAGATGAGCAGTTGGAAATTACTAATCACAATAACCATGTCTATTAAAATTCTCTGAAGGCAGTACGAGTTTATATTAAACAGTAATTTACTCTTTGTCATCTTATTCTGATTTCCTTCTTTTGTTACAATTTACATTTAGTGTGTTATCATGTTATGGCATCAAGATCTTAAGCTGAAAAGATTTAAGGCTAATGTACCATATTTGAAGGGCGGACATTTTGAACAGGCACATTTCCACTTGAAAATTTTGAAACAGGACCCTCAAAGTTTGAAAATCTTCCCCTTCTCTCCCTGTTAATGACGAGTGACTGGAATCTTCCTGATACGGTAAGAGACATGAATGAGAACCAATACATTTTCAAAAGAAAAGATAAAAGCTGGGCTGAAAGAATTACCACCTTTATGACTCTCAGTAGGACTTGGGTCTCTATTTGCAAAAGAAAAGATAAAAGCTGGGCTGAAAGAATTACCACCTTTATGACTCTCAGTAGGACTTGGGTCTCTATTTGATCTGTGGCTTGCCAAGTCAACTGAAACAACGCTTAGAACTGAGAAAATCATCTCGAACACAACACAACTACGGAAAATATACAAGGGCCACCAAAACAATCGATAAATTGTACCTAAAAGCAATCTATTTTCTTAAATACTAAACAATGGAGTAGCCTCATAAAAATTAACCCTATTGGCCACATTTTAGGGGCCAAGGTAGTGTAAGACTATCAGGTGACGTTCATATTGGCACTCAAACAGGTAAAGTATTCGAAAGGAAAAACACGTACAGTTTTCATCATGGTTTCGTGGAGGCGACCCCACCCGTGACCTTGAATTACTCCTGCAATTACTCCTGCCATATCTCCTGTATCTAAAATCATTAATGCTTCGTTCGGTTGCACCCCGCATGCTACCCTTTCCGCCAGGAAGTGTACCTCCATCTATTATACTATTTTGTTCAACTGGCTGGGACTCAGGCATATCACGAATCGAAGCACTAGACAGATCAAGGTTATTTCTGCTGCTAGGTGACCTTCGAGAATCAGCTGCCTGCAATGAATATGGCATGGTTCTTGCAATTATGTCAAGTTCTGCTCTGGATTCAGTAGTCTGCTCTGTTCTTGGTTCTGGACTGAGGACAATCGTTGGAACAAAATTTGCTTCCTTATTAACAGGATTCGCCTTTGGGTTACCTTTCGTAAAATTCCTCCTTGATGTTGCAGCATTAGAGACAGCTGTTGAAACACCCGAAGTGGCTTTTGACACATTGGTCGAACTGACCCTATGAGGAGTGCCTATTACACTTCCTGTGGCTTCAACAAACAGAAAGAAAAACATATCATTTACCAGTGCTGGGATAAAAGTAAGAAGAGAAGAGAAATTAATAGAAGTAAGCATACATGACGACGTCCTTGACTCTTTAGAAACGTCTGAATTCTGAGAAACTGACAACCCTCCAAGAGGCTTAGATTCCTTCATCGAAGAATCTGAATTTTGGGATGACGATGACCTTCCAATGGACTTCGTTAGGCTTAGATTCCTTCATCGAAGAATCTGAATTTTGGGATGACGATGACCTTCCAATGGACTTCGTTTCTTTTGTTGATGGATCAGAGTTCTGAGAAACAGATAATCTTCCAATAGATTTTGTTTCCTTCAATAAAGGATCTACGGACAGCTTCCCGAGAACTAGATTTTGTTTCCTTCAATAAAGGATCTACGGACAGCTTCCCGAGAACTGTCTTTGAGCTATTATTATTGAGAACTACTGTATCTCTTCCTGGGCAAGATCTTCTCTCTGGATGACTATTTGATTGTGCAGCGTCTCCAGCCACACATGGGTCAATACACTGCCATGCATCCAAAATGGGTTACTAAAAATTACAACCA
>CM071717.1:3367082-3378776 GCA_036630335.1 Physaria fendleri | reverse complement strand
ATTCGTAGATCATTAGTTAACACAAATAAATAAGAGTCTCTCACCCTTCTTGGGGTAATCTGAAGATGCGTGGTTTTGGATTGCCTTCTTGTGGAACAGGAGTTACAGAACCTACCTCAACAAATCCAAATCCAAGTCCCAGCAATCCTTCGGTAGCCTCAGCGTTTTTATCAAATCCAGCAGCAAGTCCAATCGGGTTAGAGAATTTCCTTCCCCAAACTTCAAGTCCCAAGATTGATGGATCAGGCCTCTTTTCTCTAGGTACCCACCCACGAGCCGCAGCTGTAACAGCCAGCTTATGTGCAAACTCAGCATCCAGAAGAGCAAAAAAAGGATTTACAACCTTAGTTGCATTGAATAGCCACCCACTGTCCAATACACAAGATCAGCAAAATAAACAAAGTGATCCCCTCAAAGTAACTACCAGAGATATGTAATATTTCAGGGCACTTCTTTTAAGTACTCACATAAGCTCCTCCAGCTATTGCCAAACCAATGGTAGCTCCTGTCAATATCCTTCCCTAAAAATTTCAAAGGTGAAGACTTTGAGGCATTTGAAAATCGATTTGCTCTTGTAAGATGAAAGTATCAATGATCTAAGTGCTATCTTCAGATCAATACGAATTGAAACTCTTGTATTTATGGATTAATATTCCAATATGATTCGAATAAGCCGCAAAAGAGATTAATTTATCCAAAAATTCATCAAAGCTTCTTACTTTCTTGGAAAAGTGAGGTACTTTAGGTGTAGAGGAAGCTCCAGGAACAGAAGAACAGTTTCGAGTCGCTCCAAGAGGATTCGATGAGAACCTTTTGAACAAAAACTCTCTCGCCCATTTCACCGATGATGTCGCAGCCCTTCCGGCCATTAACTATGATTAAGTAGATCCACAGTGGATTTTAGAAATCTAAAAGAAGAGGGTTTTAGGCTTTTAGCTCACGGCGTGATACAGAATAAGCTTTTCGTTGCTTAGTTACAAAGGATCGTCAGAGTTTGCTAAAACCTTTTAGCTCACGGCGTGATACAGAATAAGCTTTTCGTTGCTTAGTTACAAAGGATCGTCAGAGTTTGCTAAAACCCTTGCTTCCTTGAGGTTGATTTCTCCGGTTCGATTTTCCGGTTTGATTTGATAAACCGGAGGTAAATCCAACCTCTTCAATTTGGTTCGACATTTCAAAAAACAAAAAATAATAATAATATTAATAGTTCTTACAATATTTTCAGTATCTTCTAAACTCTCTGGAAACATAATCTAATGTTCAAAAGCTTATCATTGCTCAAAGCTCAAAGAAAGAGCTTGCTTAATACATTTTAAAGCTTTTTGATAATTCAAAAACCTCATAAACCAAAAGTCAAACCCATCAACAGTAACTACTTCAAGATACTTCTGAGATGGCTTGTTTATGTTCTGACTCTGATTCACACCTCATAAACCAAAAGTCAAACCCATCAACAGTAACTACTTCAAGATACTTCTGAGATGGCTTGTTTATGTTCTGACTCTGATTCACTCCATTAATCTTACACAACGGGATTGACACTTTGTAATAAACCCTAGTGAGGTCTCCTTGAGGAGATACCACTTTAATCGATCTCTCGCTGCAAAAAGCAAGTTTCTTTGAGGAGATGAAGAGTAAGCCTGAGATGGGACCTGAGGTTGTAGATAAGTAACATTGGTAGGTTTTGAGTAGCTTCTCTTGGTCGTAGACTTTGAAGAGTTGTTTATAGATCTTCTCTAAGCCTCCCATTTGAATGATCTTTGCTCCTAATGATAGTTTTCTTTTGACTGTTTCAGTTAGTTTGGGTTTTGACTTGGTTTGATCTCTAGTGAAGCCATTGGTTTTATCTGTTAGGAAGAATAAAAAACATTCTGGTTAGGTTAAAGTTATTCTCAATGCTTAAAGAAGAACATTAATGGAGAGAAAGGTGTAGGGTTACTAACTTTGTTGTTTAGGTTTCTTGGATGGAATTTGGAGCTTGTTGATGGATCTTGGGTCTGGTAAGTAACTTACCGGAGATGTTTTGATGGGAAGAGATGTAATAACTTGTTTGTGAAGTCTTTTCAATGTCATCTTGAAGGTTTGAGTAGTGATCTTGAGAGATTGTGAGTGATGGTTGATGATGAAAGTGTGATTAGTGGGAAGGTATTTAAAGGGAAAGACAAAGAGACAAGTGGGAAGTTCATAAAAGCTCACTTTCCACTTCATATTCTTTAAATGTGAATGAAGTACTTTTATTTGGTTTCTGTCACCTATCTTAAGTAAATTTAGTTAATATATGCTTCTCAATGGACCCAAGATTAATGGTGGCTAAAGAAATGTATCATCTTTTAGCTTTTGTTAGACTCCCTTTGGAACCACATCCACATCAAAAAGCAGAGGGTTGGGGCTTGGGATGATGCAGGTTCTTCTACAAGCAAGACAGACTTTGTTCTGCCTCTTTTTAGTAAGACTCAAAAGAGTGATTATGATGAAACTTCCTGAACAGACTTTGTTCTGCCTCTTTTTAGTAAGACTCAAAAGAGTGATTATGATGAAACTTCCTGAAATGATAAACATGTGAGCCACTTAGATTCTTGCACAATGATTGAGAGAGCTATGGAATTGAAATCTTGAATCTTCATGCCTTACCTTGATAGTGAAGGAAGGCATGCTTTGACTTTCTCTAGTTCTACAAAGCAACGACTGTATCTCTCAATCCTACATAATAGTTAAACATGTGTTGTTGAGATTCCAAGAAAGTATGTTGAGAAAATAATCATACATAGTGGCTTAGTTAAGCACATAAGTTTGAAAACAAGCCAACCTTTTCTCAGCCTCGATATCTACACCAACCGATGCTGGAGCTGACAGTGATGAGTAAATTGGTGATCCATACATTCTGACCAGCTTAAGTAACAATTCCAGGGAAACGCTTAAATGCCTAAATAGATGAGAACAAATCAAGAATTCTTACAGATTGAGCTAATTCAGTATATATTGCATTGCATCCATGAGACATGATAAGTTTAGCAGGATGACTCTGCCAGTTTTTTAATAAGAAAAGAGGATGCTTACTGCTCCATGTCGCTCCCTAGAAGAGCTGTTAGAAGGGGGAGAAGGGAGGTACAATTATCCAGAGTCAGAATCTCATTTCTCTTGGTTATTATACCCAGTACATCTGCAGTAACCTGTTACCGATGAATAAAAGAGTTGCGTAAGAATAATATCTTTTAGATGTCCTGATATTGATACAGTTGAAGGATACTTACAGCATTATCAGCCATCTTCTCAATCGAACCTATCAAGTTTTTTACATCATTCCTTTCCCAATATCTACGAACTACCTGCAAATTTGGTTAAACGATTTAGGACAGATATAAACTAGGCATCTTTCCAACCCTTAAATCTTTAAGAATATCGTGGAAACCACCTATAAATCTACAACACTATGAAGGTAAAATATTGTAACACAAGTGGGAACCAATATTTTCAATCTGGCTCTGTGATTTGTCAAGAACAGTAGAACATCAGGTCCAGCGTTTTACACTTTTACTCTCAGCTAAAACATGCCAAGTGTTAAACTAGTAGCTCTAAGTATGCTAGCCAACAACATTGTCAACTGGTTTCATGTTACCTGTAACTTAGCCAAACGAGACTGCATAGAGCTGACAAATTGATCATGTTTCTCCATTATGTCTTCAACAATATTATATTCAGGACAATTGATCCCTTGTTCAACTGGCATATGGTTCCCTCTCTGCTTGAACTATACAACAGGAATTACAATATCTATTATCTCTGGATCTCAGAGGGGTATCAAGATTTTAAACAGGAAAAAGAAGATCCAAAGCTATATACCATATTTGAAGAGCGGATGTTTGGAGCAGGCACATCTTGACTTGAAAATTTCGAGACAGGACCGTCGAGGTTTGAGAATCTTACTCTTCTCTCTCTATTTATGAGGGGTGATTGGAATCTTCCTGAGACACATGAATGAGAACCGTTTCAGTTGGAAATGATAAAAAAAGAAAGGTGGGCAGGCTGAAAGAATTACCTCCTTTCTGTCTTTCAGTGGGACTTGGATCTCTATTTGATTTGTGGCTTACCAAGTCATCTGATACAAATACTCCTGCTTAGAACTCAAACTCAACAAAGCTACAGAAAATAGCTCACAGCCAACTAAACAAGTGATATGTGGCACCTAAAAGCAACATATTTCTTAAACACAGGATTCCTTCCACTATATACATGTTTCATTGGAGTAAGAACCTCATAGATATTAACCATCTAGGCCAACCAAGATAGTGTAAGACTATCATCTGACATTCATATTAGCACTAATACAGGTAGATATTCAACGGCACAAAAACTTACAGTTTTCATCGTGGTTTCGTGTAGGTGATCCCATCCGTAACCTTGAATTATTCCTGCCATATCTCTTGTATCTAAAATCATTAATGTTTCGCTCAGCCGCTCCCCGCATGCCACCCTTTCCACCAGGAAGTGTACCCTCATCTGGTATATTATTTGGTTCAACTGGCTGAGACTCGGACATTTCAAGAACCGAAGCGCTTGGCAGATCTGGATTATTTTGAGACCTTCGTGAATCAGCTGCTTGCAACGAATAAGGCATGGTTCACGAATAAGGCATGGTTCTTGCAATTATGTCAAGTTCTGCTCTGGACTCAGTAGCTTGCTCTATTCTAGCGTCTGCTCTGGGGACCATCACTGGAACAAAATCTGCTCCCTTATTGACAGGTTTCGCCTTTGGGTTAGCTTTAGCAAAATTCCTCCTTGACATTGCAGCACTAGAGACAGTGGTTGAAACACCCGGAGCTTTCGAAATGGTGTTTAATCTGACCCTATGAGGAGTTCCCGTTGAACTTCCTGTGGCTTCAAACATCAGAAAACACCGGAAATAGCATATCATTTAATCAGCGCTGAGGTAAAAATAAGGAGAGAAGCTAAAAGTCATAGAAGCAAGCATACATGACAATGTCCTTGACTCTTTAGCAACGTCTGAATTTTGAGAAACTGATAACCTTCCCAGAGGGTTTGCTCCCTTCACCAAATAATCTGAATTTTGGGATGTTTGTGACTTTCCAATGGACTTTGATTCTTTTGTTGAATGCTCAGAGTTTTGAGAAATAGACAATCTTCCGAGAGACTTTGTTTCGCTGAATAAAAGATCTACGTTCTGGGAAACAGACAGCTTTTCGAGAATAGTCTTTGAGTTATTATCAGTGACAACTACTGAATCTCTTCCTGAGCAAGATCTTTTCTCCGAATAACCATTTGATTGTGCAGTGTCTCCAGCCATACATGGCTCCGTACGCTGACCATGCATCACAAAATGAGTGGATTTGTAAAGATTTACAACCAGATGCTGCAATTAAACAAACAAAAGAATATGTAGGGAGAGAAAAATACCGAGAGATCTACAACCCACACGCCTACACAACTTTGATTGTATACCGAGAGATCTACAACCCACACGCCTACACAACTTTGATTGTATGAACAACCAAGAAGCTTTCCCTCGTGAACATTCATATCTGCCAGTCTTGACCATCCAACATCCACTCCATCATGACATCTAATTGGCTCCCATGAGAAAATCTACAATTTGCACAGTATTAAATTAATGGAGTGAGGTAACAAGAGTAGGTACATGTAACTTTTTAAAACCAAAGGGCTAAGCATAAGAAAGAAACCTCAAAAGATTTACCTTGAGACTTTCTTGCAAACCACAAAGCGCAGTCTTTCCATCTGGATTAAAGCTCAGGCAACGGACGCCAGTAGTCTACCAAAATGAGAATATTAAAGGTAGAGTGG
Organism: Physaria fendleri; assembly: GCA_036630335.1. NCBI lineage: Eukaryota > Viridiplantae > Streptophyta > Magnoliopsida > Brassicales > Brassicaceae > Physaria > Physaria fendleri. The sequence goes on along the minus strand of CM071717.1, from coordinate 3,372,959 downwards.
AAATAAAACAACACCAGTTTGAGTTAGCAAAACAAGTAGTACCTCAGGTCCACCAGAACCAATCAGCTCGAACGTTTCCAGATCCCAGAATTTTACAGTCCTATCTGCTGAACCTGTTACCAAAAGCATAGAATAATGCTGTTATATAACTGTAATCATACTAATTTGACATATTCCATGTAAAAATTCAGGTAAAGTTTCCAGAGAGAGAGGGAAGAAGTCAATATTAAAATCATGTAGGAAGACCAGAAGGCAAGAAGTTCAAAACTTTGGGGTTTACCTACTTAACATATGGCACCATTCTGAAAATATCTATGTTACACTCACCCACTATAATATGACCAAGGAATTAAAAATAATTTAGATGCATATGTTCTCTCAGATCTTAAACCAAATAGCTAAAAATATTAAATGTCCACAAGAGTTTCAACTACGTTAAAAGAAGAAGACACCATGACATGTATCTTAATAATCGGTTGGGCTGCGCTGATTAGCGCAACATACAGTTGTGATCAGTCACTCTTAGTGTTGGTATCATGAATGTCAGCCCAAAAGCAGAAAGCACCGGTGTTAGAAAATATCAAGAGTAATATACTAACCTGTTGCCAGTAGAAATTCATGAGGATGAAAGTCTAGGCTTTGAATTTGCCCTTCATGACTCTTAAGCTCGGATAACAATACCGAGAGATCTACAACCCACACGCCTACACAACTTTGATTGTATGAACAACCAAGAAGCTTTCCCTCGTGAACATTCATATCTGCCAGTCTTGACCATCCAACATCCACTCCATCATGACATCTAATTGGCTCCCATGAGAAAATCTACAATTTGCACAGTATTAAATTAATGGAGTGAGGTAACAAGAGTAGGTACATGTAACTTTTTAAAACCAAAGGGCTAAGCATAAGAAAGAAACCTCAAAAGATTTACCTTGAGACTTTCTTGCAAACCACAAAGCGCAGTCTTTCCATCTGGATTAAAGCTCAGGCAACGGACGCCAGTAGTCTACCAAAATGAGAATATTAAAGGTAGAGTGGAAATAAAACAACACCAGTTTGAGTTAGCAAAACAAGTAGTACCTCAGGTCCACCAGAACCAATCAGCTCGAACGTTTCCAGATCCCAGAATTTTACAGTCCTATCTGCTGAACCTGTTACCAAAAGCATAGAATAATGCTGTTATATAACTGTAATCATACTAATTTGACATATTCCATGTAAAAATTCAGGTAAAGTTTCCAGAGAGAGAGGGAAGAAGTCAATATTAAAATCATGTAGGAAGACCAGAAGGCAAGAAGTTCAAAACTTTGGGGTTTACCTACTTAACATATGGCACCATTCTGAAAATATCTATGTTACACTCACCCACTATAATATGACCAAGGAATTAAAAATAATTTAGATGCATATGTTCTCTCAGATCTTAAACCAAATAGCTAAAAATATTAAATGTCCACAAGAGTTTCAACTACGTTAAAAGAAGAAGACACCATGACATGTATCTTAATAATCGGTTGGGCTGCGCTGATTAGCGCAACATACAGTTGTGATCAGTCACTCTTAGTGTTGGTATCATGAATGTCAGCCCAAAAGCAGAAAGCACCGGTGTTAGAAAATATCAAGAGTAATATACTAACCTGTTGCCAGTAGAAATTCATGAGGATGAAAGTCTAGGCTTTGAATTTGCCCTTCATGACTCTTAAGCTCGGATAACAGTTTTCCAGCTGTTAAATCCCACACCTGGTAAAGACAAGCTGCATATCAGATCCATTAAAACACAGAGAATGATATCCAAAAGAGCAAAAGAGGTTCCCAGTAAATTTTCAAGAACAATAAAGTGGGCGCTGAGAGAAGCAGACTGCATAGAGGTCACACTAAATACTCTCAAGCTACATAACTTCACCCTTGAGATACATACAATACAAAGAAGATTAGAACAAAAGTTTATTCCTTTCAGAAAGGACTCCCAACTCTCAAAAGTGCAATTTCATTGCTCTAAACTCTTCCAAAAAGAAAATCTAACTAATCATGTCGACTAAGATGTGTTTCCCTCCTCACGAATAGACAAGACAAAATCTCATATCATGAAGTATAAAATAGCCACTAACATGAAAGGAGAAACCAACCTTAACAATGTTGTCCTCTCCTCCAGATACAACCCAGCGACCATCTGGGGTGAATCTGAGTGCATTGACTCCTCTAGTGTGACCCTTGTAAGTATGGATGCAGCCCTTTTTTCTTATATCCCATATCTTAAGATTTGTGTCAAGTGAGCCAGACGCAAAAAACTCACCAAAGGGATGAAAATCCACAGAGATGCAATTTGATCTATGACCGGTGAGAGTCCTGAGAACTAACCATCAAAGAAAGTAGATGAAACAGAGATGCAATTTGATCTATGACCGGTGAGAGTCCTGAGAACTAACCATCAAAGAAAGTAGATGAATGCATAAGTAATTGTAGAAGTCGAACTGAGTCAAATAAGAAGAGTATTTTGGAACTACTAAACTTACTCTTTGCTTCCTCTAGGTCCCATAGTTTGATAGTACCACTAGCAGCTCCTGCTGCAACTAAGACTTCCGAAGCATCAAACGTCACTGAATCAATTCCGCTCGAGTGTCCATACAAACTCTAAGCAAAATCATCCACAATACATGAGATTCTGACAGAAAGAGAGAATCTTCTAGACCAATCTTTTTGTCCAATACATAAACATAATGCAGCAAGGAAGCAAAGATAGGAGCAGTAGACAAGAGAACTGACCAGAATGGCATTAGGCTTCCCAATAGCCCAGAGGTTAACCTTATGATCTTCCCCACCTGTTACCAAGACCCTAGATGATTTCCTTCCAATCTTGAGACAATTGACATCAGCAGAATGTGCCACAAATTCCTCTTTTAATCACACAAAGTCAAGGCTAAGCAATGCTACCAGATAAAAGCTACAGTCAAAACACAAACTTGACTTCATAATAAGTCTGAAATTCAACAGACAAGTCTCGAGGGGTCTTAAATTACTCCATGGGCCAAAAAAATGCAAAATTAAAAACATGATCACAGCATATAACAGATAAACAGCAGCAGATCAAGCAAGGCATTTGTGTTCCAGGAAACATGAAAAAGCAGAAAGAATCAAAATTAGTGTAACAAAAGAGGATACGAAGAGGAAACATGAAAAAGCAGAAAGAATCAAAATTAGTGTAACAAAAGAGGATACGAAGCTTGTAAGCGCGCTTGGTGGTCATGGTGGAGACGAAACCTTTGCAATGGAGGACATTCAAATTCTACTCTCAACCAAAACAAGGATAACAAAAATCTCGGAAATTTCAAAGAAAGCGTTCCTCAAGATCTCCGCTTTCTCAACCGCAGACACAATTCTGAAATTTTTTAAAAGAGAAATATATTAAACCCCCAGAAATCATATCTGAGATAGAAGCTATAAGAGAGAATGATGCTCGTACCTAGTAATAAAGGACTTAACTTTCTTATTCTTCTGCTTCCGAAAACGCTAATCTTACTTCACTTGAATTGTCTGCTCTATGAAAAAAATCAAAAGGCTAGAAATCGAGAAAACGAATTGGTGAAGTGTGAAAGGTGATGAAAGGGTTGAACAACACTGAAATAGTGAGAAATTCTTACTTGGGACGTCCGTTGTTGTCTTAGAAAAATAGAAAATCTAAGGAGAAGGAAGGGAGTAAGTGAAAATGAGTACTCTTTTCTCCAAAGGCGAAGAGAGTGTATGAGAGAGAGCAGAGCACAAGGGAGGATACAGAGCGGGGGAAACACAGGGAGCAAAAATGGAGGCGGAGAGAGAGAAGTATTTTAAACCTTTTTGGTCTCTCTCAAATTTCATACGGTATAAATATTTGAAATGGAGGCGGAGAGAGAGAAGTATTTTAAACCTTTTTGGTCTCTCTCAAATTTCATACGGTATAAATATTTGTAACATAGGCCATAAATATTTGTAAGCTTTTGATGCCTGAAAAAAAAAAACAGAAAAATGACATTTTTAAAAGTTGTAAACTATATAAAATTGAACCTTTAAAATGAATGAAACTGATTTAAAAACTAATTCAAAAATCAGTATGTTTCACCTCCATTGAAACATATATGAGTTAATTTACATTGTTTTTAACTTATATTTCCAAAAAATATACCAAGAGTCAATTCGTATAACACTGGTTTTTTTATAGAAAATTATCCATTAGATTATAGTTTAATTCTCATAATTTAGTCTTTTATTGGGCGTCGACGTTTTTAGAATTAGGGACCTTGACTTATTGTTGCAATTTCAATTAAGTAGAATTGACATTTCACTAGATAAATGACATTATAGCAACTTAATTAATCAAGAAAACATTCATAAAAAAATATATTTTTTCCTCTTTTCTTAAAGAGGAAATTCATTAGTTTGGTTGAAAACAATGATCTAACATAAGAAAATTAATTTCCAGAAAAAAACATTAATTAAATAAACAACATTAGGTATAATTAAAAAATGATAATTTGGAAAATGACTGATAACTTTTAAAGACAGTTACAGTAATAATGACAGCTAAAGTTGAAGCAGATACCTACAATTCACAATTACAGTCATTAAAGACAAGTTTATTCCGCTTAATTTTATCTTTGGAGGATGGGCCGAAATGGGCCTGGTTATAGGTTTGTAATTATGGAACATAATTTTATCTTTGGAGGATGGGCCGAAATGGGCCTGGTTATAGGTTTGTAATTATGGAACAAAGGCTTTATTACTATAACATATTTCAGTTGACCAAAGAAAACTCTAATCAATAATATTATTTTCAGGACTTTGGAGGAACCAAATATCATAGGGTCTTTTACACCCAATAACATAAACATATCTCCAAATTACAAAAGTAGCACACCTAAAAATTCCTTTGTAAACAAAAACAAAAAATATGTGAGGACAAAAAAAATTTGTGCTAGTGAGTGTAATTTTTTGTTGTTTGTGCTAGTGAGTGTAATTTTCTTTTTGTTTGTGCTATAGTATAGGATGTAATTTATTCAATATCATAATATATCTAACGGAGATTTTAATTTGTCTCCACTCATCAACTAGTGACATTTCATTAGATTTAATAAGAGTTGAGATCAGACCACAATAATAATCTATCAATTTGATACCTTCTCTTCTCTTTCCGCTCGAATATTTATACTCTAATGACATGAAAGTACCAACAACTAATATTGCTACTTGCTCTGAGTTTCACATAATATGACTACCAAAACATGAATTGACTTCTTATTCTTCATTTCAGTTTCTTCTCTCAATTAGAGTTTGTAAAACAAAAAAAAGGCTTTTTGTTTTCCTTGGACTCATGGCTTCTTCTTCTTCTTTATCCCCTACTTTTCCCACTTGGGTATACGATGTTTTCCCGAGTTTCAGTGGAGAAGACGTCCGCGTAACTTTCCTCAGCCACTTTCTAAAAGAACTTGATCGTAAACTGATTGTTGTTTTCAAAGATAACGAGATCGAGAGAAGTCAATCTCTCAGTCCTGTGCTTAAACAAGCGATCAAAACTTCAAGAATCGCGGTAGTTGTGTTTTCGGAAAAGTATTCAACATCTAGTTGGTGTATGGACGAGTTGCTGGAAATCGTGAAATGCAAAGAAGAATCAGGTCAAGTGGTTATACCGATTTTCTATGGTTTGGATCCGTCTCATGTCAGGAAACAAAGTGGGAAATTTGGAGAAGGGTTTGCTAAGACTTGCGAGAAAAAAACAGAGGATGAAATCAATCTTTGGCGACAATCGTTAACTGATGTAGCAAATATCCTCGGATATCATTCTCAAAACTGGTAAGAACCCTGTTTATTATGATTGATTTGATTTGATTTTTTTTTTTTTTTGGG
>CM071717.1:3319226-3354874 GCA_036630335.1 Physaria fendleri | reverse complement strand
TTTTTGCTAAACCTATATAGTGTTGAATTATCATTATGAATCTTCAAAACTATCTACTCGCAGAGAATGAAATAATGCTAAACCTATATAGTGTTGAATTATCATTATGAATCTTCAAAACTATCTACTCGCAGAGAATGAAATAAAGTTCCTGAAAGGAAGTAGAATGAGACACCAAAAACAGACCACCGAGATGTAACCGCCGTGACATTCTTGGGATTCCTCTATTACAAAAAGCCGATAAAAAAAAAAACAGAAAGCATTTTTGTTTGGTACTTCAGGTGCCACCTGAAGAGCAAAGAAGCATAACAAAGCGTGCTGGCCATACCAACAAAATACTTTGCCGAAATAGTCATAACAATACAATAGACAAAATATGATTGAAAAAAAGTCCAAAATCCTTCGTACATAAGTACGATGACGGTCAAACTCAAACTCTGACAAGATGCATCCAACCCAAACAAAGCTAAATCATCTTTAAAGCATTGTTATAACACAGATGTGGCATCTCTCTTAGTGAAACCAAAAATCTTCCGTATGGGCAATCAAAGGTATGAAACAACGAAGTAAAAATTTAAGGATTATTTGTGATTCTTAAAAAAAATTAAGGATTCTTCAAAAATTTAAGGATTCTTTTGAAGGATTTTGATCTTCTTTTCCGCCGACCCAAAGTCTCACGCTCGTCATGAACGACCTCATCAAGAGACTAACCGTGTTGTGATCTCGATCGGATGACAACATCACTCACGGGCGGAAAAAACCCGCTACTCCATCATGCTCTCGTCCAGGGACAAAAACCGTCATCGTCTTGTGTTCGCCGTCGGTACAAAAAGACTGAAAAGGACCAAACTACCTCACCGTAAGAAACATGTAAATACGACACCAAATTTTTTACGGTAGTAGAAACCATCTCTCTTTTGTGTTTTAATTTCATTAAATAGAAAATGCTTGGAAAAATCATACATTTGAAATAAATAACAAAAAAATAAAACGTGAAAGCAAGAACGTGAATAATGTAAATGAGTGAGAGCCTAATAATTTAGGATGACTCATTCATATAAAAACTATTCACTCCAGTTATCTTAGATTTGGTCTATTGATCCCATAACCAGAAGAGAAGTATCCCAAGAAACCTACACAAGCCGATACAATAGGCAATACGACAACAATCACCACAAAAAACACCGTCCACCTGCATTAAAAAAAAACAGTAAGATTAGAGAAATTAGACAGAACAAAACTTAAGTACTTTTTTTTTTAATAGAGGAATAATAAATTCACTCCGTTCTAAATTATTTGATTTTCTAGGATTTTTTTGTTGTTTGAAAATAATTGATTTTTTTGTTGTTTGAAAATAATTGATTTTTTATATTTAATGATTTTGGGTAATAAAATTTTTTTTTTCCTATTAGTTATTTTATTGATATATTACTGAAATAAATAAAGATAAAAAATTAAAAATCAAATATTTTGGAAGAGAGTAATTATATTACCAGTAAAGTATAGGAGCTTGAGCGAAATGATTAAAACCACCTTTAATAATCAAGATTAATCCAGTTGTCCACCATATGCTTGATATCACATCATGTATTGTTGACAACTTTGAGCTAATCTTGTAAAGTGTTGAATCACCACTATGATCTTCAACACTATATCCAGTCTCTGAATCTCTCTCTTTACGCTTACTCCAATACATGCACAAAATCAATACCAATTGGGTTAAACATTCAAACCCATACCCAAATATCCAAACCCTAAGTGGCTCTGTAGGTCTTTCTTCGAGGCTGTTGGCAAGTATAAGAGCCGATACAATCACAACAGCAATGTTCCACAGTATATCAGCAGTAATAACTTCGAGATCGGAGAGAGCTGTTGCACGTCTGCCTGATGAAGAAGAGCTGTTGAGCAGTGGAGATGACGACGACATCAGTTTCTTCTTCTATTGAGATTCTTTTTTGTTTCTGTGCAAAAGGTAAGGCATGAGAAGGGTTTTAAATAAGTTGGAATTAATCAGCATTGACTATTAGAAAGAGTCATAATACTCTTTGTTCTACGTGCTAATTACTCCTCCTTTGAAGCCATGGGGCAACTACTAAGCCCCATGGGGTAAAACGAATACCTATTCAAAATTTTAAGTAACAAGTAATGGAGTTTTTAGCCGGCAACATATATTTTTTGGCGAATAATAAAGAATAACATATATTTTTTTGGCGAATATTTTTTAGCCGACTCATTTCTACTCGATGATCGGAGTCTAAAAAGCAAGCAAATTAAAATTGATAAACCCTATAACCGCCTTCTAAACCACCGCTTCACTACTTCGCAAGTCCACTCCAGCCTTCCGACCTACGCCTTCGAAGTGCTCTGATCTTCTTTTCCTGCCGACCTAAGGTTTCACGCTTGCCGACCTCACCAAGAGACTAACTGTAAAACTTCGTGGCATGGGACAACAACTTCAATCGAAGTAAAAATACCACTCCGTCATCCTTATCTGGAAAATGTCTGTCGTACGGGAACATAAGTCGTCATCTATGAAGCACACTGATCTTTTTCGCGGACAGTGGTACGCTGTTTCAGAGACGGAAATGACATTAATTTTCACAAAATTTCGAAATGGCAGTCTCCATAAGATTCAGAGACAAAAATAACATTATCCATAATTTTCTCTTGGAAATATTCATACGGTTGAAAGAAATAACAAGAAAAATAAAACGTGCAACAATGTGAATGAGTGAGAACCTAATAATTTAGGATGACTCATTCTTATTAAAGAAGAATACAAAACAACAACAAGTGGAAATAAGAAGGATCATTTACTCCAATTATCTTGGATTTTGTCTAAATATCCCAGAGAGTTCCACGAACACAGATACAAAAGCCATAACAATAGGTAAAACGACGACCATCGCCACAAAAAACACCGTCGACCTGCAAAAAAGAAGAACCCGTAAAATTAGCAAATTCAGACAGAACAAAACTTAAATGTTTTCCCTTTGTCGTCCAACGGTTAAGATATTTAGTTTTCAGACTAGATTTTGATTCCCGGCAACAGAGTTCTTTATTTCAATAATTATAAAATCAAAATGAGATATAATAAGAATATTATTACCAGTAAAGCTTAGGAGCTTCAGCAAAATGGGTAAAACCACCAATAATAACCAAGAGTAATCCAAGTATCCACCATATGGTTGTTAAGAGTAATCCAAGTATCCACCATATGGTTGTTATCACATTATGTATTTCTGAGAACTTTGCGCCAAACCTGTAAAGTGTTGAATTTTCGTTGTGATCTTCAAGATCAACACTATCTCCACCAGTCTCTGAATCTTTATCTCTTGGCGTGATGGTTCTGCTCCAATACTTAAACAAAACCACCACCACACTGGTTAAACGTTCAAAGCCATACCCATATAACCAAATCCTAAGTGGTAGAGTAGGTTTTTCGTCGAAGCTATTGACAAGTATAACCCACAAAGCAATCACAATACCAACGTTCCAGAGTATACCAATAGCAGCAACATATTTCAATTGGATATCAGAGAGAGGTGTAGGCCTGGCTGAGGAAGAAGAGCCGTCGTGACGTGGGTGGAGCAGTGGAGATGACGACGACATCAGTTTCTTCTTCTATTGAGATTCTTTTATTCTGTGCAAAAGATAAGGCATGACAAGGTTTTAAGTAAGTTTAGAATTAATTAACATTGACTATTAGAAAGAGTCGTAATGCTCTTCGTGGTAGTGATAGACTTTCGTTCTACGTGCTAAGTACTCCTCCTTTGAATTTGGGGAAACCGAGATATTTAGCCCTCGAAGTATAGCATATAGTATCAGATAGCTTGGTTATAACCAAATCCTAAGTGGCTCAGTAGGTTTTTCGTCGAAGCTATTGACAAGTATAACCCACAAAGCAATCACAATACCAACGTTCCAGAGTATACCAATAGCAGCAACATATTTCAATTGGATATCGGAGAGAGGTGTAGGGGTGGCTGAGGAAGAAGAGCCGTCGTGACGTGGGTGGAGTAGCGGATACGACGACGACATCAGTTTGTTCTTCTATTGAGATTCTTTTATTCTGTGCAAAAGGTAAGGCATGAGGTTTTAAATAAGTTTAGAGCACCTCCATTGCACATGGGTTTCTAAAACCAAAGCAAAATAATAGTTTTCTATGATTTCATTTATAATGCATTAATATAATTGTATATATATATATTAGATATAAACATAAATATTCGGTCTTTATGGTTTTAATAATTATTAACCAAATCAAAATTATACCAATGGTTGATGAAAATAATAATCAAATGGATTTTTAAGTTAAATTAAGGCTATGAATAATTAGTCGATATGGTGCGGATAAGATCAATTGGACTAATATTTTTGTCTGATGAGTTTGAACTAAGTATGCAACATCCTTAATATGTATATCTACGTGAGATCTGAACTATATGGAGTAAGATTGGTGTGAACCATAAAAATTAGACCATCAAAATAAATTTTAGATTACAGAAATGTCAAATTATAGATATTTAGCCCTCGAAGTATAGTATATAGTATCAGATAGTTCTATGATTTCATTTATAATGCATTAATATAATTGTATATATATATATTAGATATAAACATAAATATTCGGTCTTTATGGTTTTAATAATTATTAACCAAATCAAAATTATACCAATGGTTGATGAAAATAATAATCAAATGGATTTTTAAGTTAAATTAAGGCTATGAATAATTAGTCGATATGGTGCGGATAAGATCAATTGGACTAATATTTTTGTCTGATGAGTTTGAACTAAGTATGCAACATCCTTAATATGTATATCTACGTGAGATCTGAACTATATGGAGTAAGATTGGTGTGAACCATAAAAATTAGACCATCAAAATAAATTTTAGATTACAGAAATGTCAAATTATAATTTTTTGTTATAATATGTCAAATCATAATCTAACATCATGGTCGCCAAATTATTTTGTAATATTTTGTCTATTGTTTTTAGTTTGCTAAAGTACACGTAAATTAACAAAATTGAGCTGTAACCTGAAAAAAAAAAACAAAGAAAACTAACAGTAAATCAGACAATTCTTCTGTTACCTGTTACTTGTTAGTTACTTTTGCCCATTTACTATTCTTAGTGTTCTAAAATCCCCAGATAATTATTTGTTCATTCAATTCTGTTACCGTTACTTTTGCCCATTTACTATTCTTAGTGTTCTAAAATCCCCAGATAATTATTTGTTCATTCAATTCTGTTACCAAAACAACAAAAAATTTTAAACAAAGTCATATAAAAGTCAAATTTTTTTAAATCCTTCTCAGATCACATTGCTCCTGCAATCTTCTTTTTTTCAAAGAGGGTTTTTTTTAATCATCAATGGATCATGGAGATGATAAAATGCTTTACATGAGAGACACATGGAGACAAGGAAACATGATCTGTGATGTCTTGCCTCTAAACCCTGGCTCTAATGGTGTTTGGCCTGAAGAAAAATACTCAGATCCTAACATTAATGTTGATTTCTTGAATTACACGTTTCCTCATATACAAATGATGTTTATCATCGTCTCTTTCCTTTGGCAATTCTTACATTTATTCCTTCGTCGTCTCGGCATGATCCGTTTTACTTCTCATATGCTTGTAAGTATTCTCGATATCGATTGTTACAGGGTTCAGACATGACCACTATTGTGCCACGTGATTCTCACTCGTTGTGTCTTTGTTTTCTGCAGGCTGGTGTTCTTTTGAGCAAGACTTTTCTAAAGGAGAATTCAGTAGCGAGACGATTCTTTTCAACAGAAGATTACAAAGAGATTGTGTTTAGTCTTATAGCGGCATGTTCTTACATGATGTTCTGGTTCTTAATGGGAGTTAAAATGGACTTAGGTTTGATCCGAAACACAGGAAGAAAAGCTATTACCATTGGTCTCTCTTCTGTTTTACTATCGACTTTGGTTTGTTCTATCATCTTCTTCGGAAACGTAAGAGACGTAGGGACGAAAAAAAACGACCCAACTCTTAATTCTCTAGAGGTTGTTTTGATTTTCTCAATTCAATGTCTTTCATCTTTCCCCGTTGTCGGAAACCTTCTTTTCGAGTTGAGGATACAGAACTCAGAGCTTGGTCGTTTAGCCATCTCCGCGGCTGTGATCAGTGATTTCAGCTCTTCAATTCTCACTTCATGTCTTTTGTTCTTGAAGGAGCTTAAAGAGGAACAATCACGTTTAGGGAATGTGTTTATAGGAGATGTTCTTGTTGGTGAACGTCCTATGATTAGAGCTGGTGTGGTTATACTTATGTTTGTGTTGCTATTTATGTTTTCAGACCATTGATGATCTACATTGTTAAACAAACGCCTTCTGGTCAGCCGGTTAAGCCCATTTACTTGACTACAATCATAGCTATGGTCTCTGGTTCGGCGATTCTCGGAATTGGTGCAAGCAATCTATATTTATGGGACCTTTTATCTTAGGTCTTGCTGTTCCTCATGGTCCTCCTTTAGGTTCTGCCATTACTCAGAAGTTTGAGTCGGTTATTTTCGGCACTTTTCTTCCCTTTTTCGTCGCCTCATCTTCGACAGAAATCGACATTTCGGCTTTATTTGATTGGGGAGATCTTACTAATGTCATACTCGTCATGTTAACAGCTCTCGTCGTCAAGTTAATCTTGACTACTATTCCTGCTTTGTTATTACTCGTCATGTTAACAGCTCTCGTCGTCAAGTTAATCTTGACTACTATTCCTGCTTTGTTATACCGAATGCCCACAGAAGATTGTCTTGCTATCTCGCTTATCATGTCCTTTAAAGGAATCTTCGAGCTTGGTGCTTACGCCTTAGCCTTCCAAAGAGGGGTAAGCATAAATTCATAACGACTTCATAATCATTTCGATGCAAAACTATGTCTGATGTTCTTGTATATGCTTTTGAACTTTTGCAGTCTGTTCGTCCTCAGACCTTCACTTTAGTATGTGTTTACATAACGTTGAACTCCGCGATCATACCTCCAATCTTGCGGTACTTATACGACCCTTCGAGGATGTACGCAGGGTACGAGCAGAGGAATATACAGCATCTGAAACCAAACTCTGAGCTAAGGATTCTGTCTGTCATTTACAGAACCGATGACATAAACCCAATGATCAATCTTCTTGAAACTACTTCCCCGTCCCGAGAATCTCCTGTAGCAGCCTATGTCCTTCATTTGATGGAGCTCCTAGGACAAGCCCATCCTATCTTCATTTCCCACAAATTACAGACTCTTAGAACAGAGGAAACGTCTTACTCAAACAATGTACTTGTCTCCTTTGAAAAGTTCCGTAAAGAGTTCTACGGAGCGGTCTGCGTAAGCACCTATACAGCCTTATCTATGCCAGATACGATGCACGGGGAAGTTCTACGGAGCGGTCTGCGTAAGCACCTATACAGCCTTATCTATGCCAGATACGATGCACGGGGACGTCTGTATGCTTGCTCTCAACAACACTACATCTCTCATACTCCTTCCATTTCACCAGACTTGGTCATCTGATGGATCCGCTATCACCTCGAACAGCAACATGATCATGAACCTTAACAAGAAAGTTCTCGACGTAGCCCCTTGTTCTGTCGGAATCTTCATCTACCGAAGTAGCTCAGGACGAAGAACAATCCACGACACAGTTTCAAACTCATCCTCTTACAATGTATGTATGATCTTCCTAGGTGGTAAAGACGATAGAGAAGCAGTAACACTAGCAATACGAACAGCACGTGATCCAAGAATCAATGTAACAGTTGTCAGAATGGTCACTACAGATGAAAGAGCACCCTCAGAGTGGGATAAAATACTCGACGATGAACTGCTTAAAGAAGTGAAGAACAACACATCAACAGACATATTCTACTTAGAGCAATCAATTGAAGATGCCTCTGAGACCTCAGGTTTGCTTAAATCAATGGCAAATGATTTTGATATGTTCATAGTGGGAAGAGGTAAGGTAAAGGTAGAAAGAGTGTGTTCACAAATGGACTTGAGGAATGGAGTGAGTTTAAGGAGCTTGGTGTTATTGGTGATTTATTGACATCACATGATATTAATTGCAAATCTTCTGTTTTGGTTATACAACAACAAAGGCTTATGGTTTGATTTTATTCATTATGTAACATTCTTTTATTCATTATAGTTTTAGAAATTTATGTTCTTTTGTAAAAAAATTTCACTTAGTTATGTAAATGTTTGGGCAAAAGAAATACACAAAGAGTCTGGATAAAACCGTACTTACTTGAGGAAAGTACAAGAAAGAAACAAAAATCCATAGGCTACCAGTGAGGTTAGAAGCTCGAGTGTCCATGTCGGGTGAATGAGAAATGTCGGAATCATGGGAATGATTAGCGAACCACAGAACCATCCGGTCGCTAAAGCTCCAATTCTGCAAAGATAGAAGCCAAACAGATCAAGAAATGACCTTCTTAAGTTTTTGTTTCAGCTATGATTCAAATAGGATCAGGAATTTACCCGATTAAAGAAATGACCTTCTTAAGTTTTTGTTTCAGCTATGATTCAAATAGGATCAGGAATTTACCCGATTAGGCAAGCTCTTCCCAAGCTCTTTGTCTTCTCATTCAGGAAATATATGCACGCAGCCAATGATACTGCCACCTATAAGCACAGTCAAAGGTTTCAGAAACCATATATATGAACATAATCAGAAGACAAAACTCGTCGACTTGTTAATCAGATACTAAGATGTCTAGTTTAGGCTAGCTGATCATATGCTATATTATTAGATATTCTCTAAAAGATATTAGAAGTGTCATTGTTGAAGGAGCAAACCTGAAATGCAGGACCGCCTTCTGCTGAGTTCATGATACTCCAACCAGCCATGAAGGCAAAGAGGAACAATCTTCTGAAAATAGTGTCCATTGGAGGCATTTCAACAAAATCGAAAAGAGTCTTGAGCCACGGAGGAGATTCCTCAACTTTCTTCTTTAGCCTTGTTTTAAGATTGATTTTAGTCTTCTTCCTTCTTATAAAACTAGACATTAGAAGCTTCTCAAATGCTCCTTCTATAGATTCTTCGCTTCTTTCATGTCCAGCGTACTGCTGTAAGAGAAAGTTACGAGAAGCCCAGATTTCTTCCTCGGAAGCATACGGACTAATTCCTAGACGTTTGTAAGGGTCCCAGACTCTGGTCCGAGGAAACGTCGGGAAGTTGCCTATACAATTCATTCGATTATGTGGTCCGAGGAAACGTCGGGAAGTTGCCTATACAATTCATTCGATTATGTGAGAGATAGAAACATGTCATACTCATATCACCTCTCATTTCAGATAATAGCTAGACATGAGCAACAAGAAAAATCTCACAGCTTGATATAACAAATCATTCTACTCTACTCTACACTATAAAACCTTTATCCATGATTCTTTTAGAATCCTAACATAATCCATATATTTGATTTCAATAGTTCCTCCACACAAGATGAAATTATGGATAAGAAACGACTATTTACTAATCTATGCAATGACTAAAAATGGTTTTTTTTTTTTTACGAATTGAGAAAGCAAGGAGAAGAACATACCTCCTGAATATGGAGAATCAACGGCACACCTAACACTTCTCGAAACATTCCGAAATGATAAAAGTGATGATGCCTTATCAAAATTTCTTACAAGAGAACTGAAAATCAGAAAACAACAATAAAAAATTAAATCCGATTTTTTCGCTTATTCAAAATCCCTAAAAGAGAGAGAAAGAGAGAGTGAAGATACTCCAAATCCCGCCTCCGAATATTGAACAAAGCCCCCAAATAGTTTCTACGAGGAAATTCAAAATCCCTAAGAGAGAAAGGAGATAGAGGGAGGGAGAATTACAGCTTTGATGGAGCCACAAACGAAGAAGATATAGTGGAACCGGAGAGAAGAAGATACGAGGACATAGTCACCTCCGGCGGACTAAACCCGACGCCGTTTTGGTTCTCTTCAGCTGAAAGATGAGCTCAGTTTTTTTTTTCTTTTCTTTTGTATATAAGCGTACAATGCTAACTTGCGCCACTATGGTGTATCTTACATAATTATCCCTCATCTTTTATATATTCACATTTATGTCCAGGTATTAGTAAAACATTCGAATATCACCTCTAAGAAAATTAAAATAAAAGTTACTTACCATATGATCAATGTATCTTATGAAAGTTACATCTATTTATGTAAATTGCGATATCATTTATTGATACAGACATAGATATGGATTTTACAACAATGATTACTAATGTTATGCTGTTTTAATGGCTAACAACATTTGGTACTGGAGATGAATTTGCTTCATAGGTTCGAATGTAGACCTGTCTGGGTAAGCTGTTGCCTTAGAACTCTTCTCATAACCTTATTAGTGGCCGTCCTTGGTAGTGAAGGCAGTGTCACAACAGATGATACCTGCCATATGAAAAAAACACAAAAACATTATGACACGACCAAGAGAAAACCCTCAAACGTCTAAATAACAACTACTTATGAACAATCTTGTGGTTAGGTTTATTGGTATAAACCTTGAACAATGGACACAATTTCTTTTGTATCTCAGAGTTGAAGGACTTCTTCAAGAGGTTCAAGTTATGATTTGGTAATTTTGGATTCTTGAACACAACAGCTATTACTAGCTGTTCAGGACCACCAGTAGGAGGTGGAACACCAATGGCTGCTGTCTCTAGAATCCTGTCATCAATGGAATTACAGACTCGTTCGATCTCAATAGAACCAACCTACACAAAAATGCAGATTGTTAGGTTTGTCCATTTCAGTACTGTATGAGAATCTGTACAGTAAAGCTATACCTTTATGCCACCCAGATTCATTGTGTCATCAGCACGGCCGTGCGCACGGTAGTATCCTTTTGAAGTCCGTTCGAATACATCCCCGTGTCTTCGTAAAGTCTATCGAAAAACAGGCAAGCTATAACTTTAAATCCGATAAAGACGTCGGTATAAATGTGGCAAGAAGTTGGATTACCTGTCCTTGGAAAGTGGACATTCCTTTGAAGTAAACTTTGTAGTGATCAGCATTTAGGAGAGAGCTTGAAGCTCCAAATATGTGAGGACAAAGAGCCAATTCGCCTACTCCTGGTGCGTTTCGAGGCTAAAACATAGGAATAAAGAAACATCAGACATTCTTCATACCATAAGATCATTCAGAAGAAACACTAAAGTTTCTTACAATAGGATTGCCATCTTCACCGAGAATGAAAAGCTTGCAACCCATGGCAGGAGTACTAAAAGCAGCCAGAGACTGAGGTTGAAGCAAAGAACCTGCTACAAAACCGCCTCCTATTTCAGTTCCTCCACAATACTCAATTACAGGTTTGTAATGTGCTCTGCTCATTAGCCATAGATACTCATCTACATTTGAAGCTTCACCAGTGGATCCAAAACAACTGGTGCCATGGAAACATTAAAACTTTCTTTTCTCAAAACCTCAAAAACATTCTCATGATGTAGTTCTTGTATTTACCGGATTCGCGACCAATCATAGCCAGAAGTAGAGTTTGAGGTTTGCCATGTCCGGACAATGCTTGGTATCACACCTAGCACTGATACCTTAGCATCCTAACCAAATCATATAGTAAATGTGAAAGACTGTCCAAAACCAAGACTCAACCATGAAATGAAATACAGTCATTCATAGGTCCCGTTCGATGTTTTATGATTTGAGAATGCTAGTTTTATAGCTTACCTGCACAAACTTGGCAAAGGCAGGACCAAGAGGTGATCCATTATACAATGCCATACAAGCTCCATTTATCAGTGAAGCATAAACAAGCCATGGACCCATCATCCACCCAAGGTTAGTCGGCCAAGCAATAACATCGCCTCGATGAACATCCAAGTGGCACCAAGCATCAGCTGCTGCTTTCAGAGGAGTAACATTTGTCCATGGAATTGCCTTTGGATCACCTACACCAAAACAAAACCAAAAATTAGTAATTCAACATCTACATTCTCATCTATGAAGCAGTTTGTTTTCATTTATGTACCAGTGGTTCCTGATGAGAAAAGAATGTTTGTATAAGCTCCAGCTGGTTTCTCTACCGCAACATATTCCACACCTCTGAAGGAACAAGAAAGCTCTAA
Source organism: Physaria fendleri (assembly GCA_036630335.1). Taxonomy (NCBI): domain Eukaryota; kingdom Viridiplantae; phylum Streptophyta; class Magnoliopsida; order Brassicales; family Brassicaceae; genus Physaria; species Physaria fendleri. The sequence goes on along the minus strand of CM071717.1, from coordinate 3,342,766 downwards.
TCATTGTAACTACATTTCAAGATTCTGTTTAAAATACTGTACACTGAGTGTACCTCATATTTCTTGCCTTCCCCAAAAAGCTGTTCCACGACAAATCCTTCTCGCGCAGTTTCATTCTGCAAGTAGAGCCTCTAGCTGGGACAACAATAGCTAAAGGAGCTTCTGCATCAATCACTCTTCTGCAGAATGCAAATTGATCATATGAGCCCATTTTACATCTACCAGCCCTATTTGATTACTATGAAATTCACCTATAGAGTGGAATACTTTTATCACCACGAATAATCACATCCTGCAAGACGACAGAAGCAAACAGTTCATCACTACAACCATCTCATCAAACTCTTAACATAACTTAACAGAACAGTTCATTGATTTACCTGAGTGAATATAGCTTTTGCTTTTGAAATTTTAAGGCGTGTTGATATCTCACGAGGAGAGAAACTATCAGCTATAGAAACAACTACATGTCCTGCTAATACAATGGCAAGATATGTAATCACTGACTCAACATTCATTGGCATATTAACCGCGATCGCTGACTCTTTCTCCAAATCCAAGGCATTAAGAGCATGTGCAGCTAACCTATACACCAGAAAACAACACTAAATGACACAACTTCATTAAGCATTCTAACAGAAGGCCATAAGGATGAGAAATTTCATTACCAGACATGTGATCTTAACTCAAGAAGTGTCATGGTATTCACAGGAAGATCATCACTTCCTTCATCACGCCATTGGATTACAATGTCATCTAATCTTCTTTTGAAACCATTGATTAAACAATTTCTTGCAGGATTTAAGTAAGCTCCTGGAAGCCAAGTACCTCCAGGGTTATCTCCAGATGTATCTTTCTGGAGAATACACTTAGGTGGTACAGAAAACACTATGTTTAACTCATCCAGAATAGTTTTCCAATAAACCTGATTAAAACAAAAAATACAATTTACAAAACACAAAAATATAGATTATTTATAATACTAATACAAATGTTACCTCAGGATTTGATACGGAGAATTCTTGAAAACTTGAGAAACTCGAAATTGGGTTCTTATAATTTTCACCTAAGAAGACTTTGCCATGCTTTTCTAGTAACTTCCCTACGTTAGTCAAAGAAGCAGCCTTCCTAAAACAAGCAAATCATCATATAATTATAAGAATCTGAAAGGAAAAAAAAAAAAAAATGCAATAAAACTCTACGTTTTCAAAATTTCCACTTCATTTCAGGAAAATAAAAATGAAAATTAACTCTTCACATCTAAATTAAATATCAATACAAGCTGTGATACACTAAAAGTTTTTGTATTAACTAATTTTTTTTTTAAAAAATATGTTTTATGTTTTATTTAAAATTTAATATGATATTTTGTACATATCTAACAAAAAATCTATCAATTTATATTAAAAAATTAAATTTAAAACATCATATCCATTCTAAATAAAATAGAAAATATACATCGTAAACAAATTCTATCCATTTATAAGAAAAAAATAGTGTATCAAAGGTGATATTGCTTAAACAACTTTAAATTTGCAAATGAAAACGTTTAGTGTTTTAGTTATTAAACCCAAAAAAAAAAAAATCAATTTATAGTAATTAAACATTACGGGTCGGGTATCCAAGCAGGTGGATCAGGTCCAAAGTCTTTATAGCAACCATAAAACATCATCTGATGAAAACCAAAAGGAAGCTTAGGATTCAAAATCCGCCGAGAAATCTGAATCCACATCTCCGGCAGAGTAATAGAACTGTGAATAATCTCATCGAGATCTTTGAGAAGCTTCTCTGTTACATCACCGGAGATTCCAAGAGCTTCAATATCAGACTTTGTGATTGAATCTAAAGACTTGTAAACCATTTTTGAAACAAAAATTTGAGTGGCAAGAGGAAGTGGAGTCTTGTCCACGTAAATATAAAGAGAGTTCATGATTGCCACGTGTCAATTTTTTGTTTTGTTTTGGTTCTTTACACGTATGATTATGATCATCATAATCTTGGTAAGAGTTACTTTTTTTTATCTTTATAATAATGTTATGAATCTTGTTTTGATTTCAGTCTGTATACATTATCTGAAGAATGAACTTGAAATTATTGTATGAATCTTGGAGTCATATCAGAATTATAAGGTTGTGGTAAAAAGATCTCTCAAAGTTGGAAAAAATAGAGGAAAAAGGAGATAATACTTTATGTTTTTTGTTACTTTTATATGTTGGTATGTATATTCTTTATAGAATGTTATGAATCTTGTTGTTGATACTAGTCTACGTACATAATATGATTAAGAATGAACTTGTAATAATTATATGAATCAGTGAAAACTCTTGATATCACATCAAACTCATATGGTAACACTTTACATTTTGTTAGTTAATATGTTGTTATGTATGTTCAGATTGGTTATAGTCTATAGACATTATGTATTTACCTGTGTAGGGTTTTAAGGATTTCCAAAACATTTCAAAATCTCACAATAATGTAATTTTAGCTTTATTTCTGAATTAATATGTAACTTGACTTCAAAATATCTCTTAAATGATTTTAATTTACATGAATGTTCTTTTTAAACACAATTTATTTTAAAATTAAAAATAAATATTAGATTTGCGTTATTCCAAAATGAACAAATTGATTTAATATGTTGTTTTATCGTAATTTTTTAAATTTGATGTTAATGATGAAGAGTTATATTGCATATTATTTTGTATATTACGTTATATTTTTTTAAAGATGAAGTATAAAATCATAAAAAACCATTTTTTATAATGGATGTTATCTAGATTATTATAGGGTTGTACTTTATGCTATCTTTTTTCCTTTTCTTCTCCACTTTTGATCATTTTTTTAATAAAAAATTAAAGGTTGATAATGAGAGATCACACTGCATATTGATTTTAGATTCTATTCATTCGTGTATTTTTTAAGGTGGATAATTAGAACGGTTAAAAAAAAAAAAACTCATTCAAAAGTTTTATTTCTAGAGTTTATGATGAATATTGAGCAAAATGCAATAATCCCACTTCAAGAAAAAGCTAAAGGCACACCTACCATATAGTCCAAAAAATGTTTTGTTGTATGCGTTAAATTACAACCAGAGTCCATAACTATTCTAAATTTACGAATTTTTCCCAAATTCTTCCTACTATTACTACCAAACCCATCCATGCTTGTTTTGGTTATGTTTTCTTTCAGATTTTTTATATACACAGATCTTCAAATTTCCCAAGTTTACTTCAATTCGATTTCATCTTCATTATTTGTGTACTTCCACACATGACCATCAATGAAAAAAACAAATATCTTATCAAAAGATCTTTCAAAGTTGAGAACTAAAGGAATATAAAACAAATTGTTTTCAGTCGGAGCTAGGAAGGAACTTGGTTCCTGATCTAGTACCAACGCTTCTAGAAGCTGCCGGGATAATCCGCGATGGAGACAAGACCTGACTGAACGAGAAGTTGTAAGAATCAGTGCCTAAACGGCTCTGTAACCATCCTCTCCCACCAGAGAATCCATCAGTCACAATATAGCAATTCTTGAACCCAAGAACCTTTAACGTTTTCGCCACTATCTTAGCTGTATCCGAGTACCTAAAACCCAAAAGATCATTACTTTGAGATTCACTAGTCAACCTTTGAGTAATAGAGATGTGTATTCTTAATACTCACGAGTCCATGATGATGATATTGGAGCCTTTGTTGATTCTCTTGAGGTATGAAATCTTTAGTGCAGCTATCTCTGCTTCAACCCTTTTCGAGCTCCTCACTATTCCTTTTACTTTGTTTGGTAACTCTTCTAATCTGATAATCAGAACAACATGGTTTTATGTTTCTTCAATATGTAGTAAACAAAAGTTTGGAGTTCGAACTCTGCACAATAAAGAGGATATTAAAGCCACTTACGGAACAGAGATCATACGGTTCTTGGCATTTGAAGGGAGCCTAGGAATCCCATTTTTTTCCTTATCTTTCTCTGATCTTATATCCACCATTAAGTAGTTCTTGGAGCAGAGAAGATCAAGTGTTTGAGCAGGTGTAAGATCACCTTTATTTTAATCAAAAACTCAAGTTGTTGTCAAGATGATCTATATGGAGATTTTGGGGTAAATCAAGAAATAGGGAGATACCTTTATAACCACGGAAGTTAAAAGATATGGCTGACCAAACAGGAGGAAGAAGAAGGTAAGCAAGAAAAGCTGCACCAGCAGTAACAATAATGACATTAGGATCAGCAGAAGAGATTGTCTCGATGGTTGATGAAGCGATCGGCTTAGCATCTTCGATTGCTTTTGTTGTCTGCTGTGCTACATCTGTTACTGTCTATATCTCAACCAAAACAACAGAAACCAGTTTAAACCTTAAACTCTTGAACAGAAAAATTAAGTTCCACAACAAAATCTGACCTTTGCAGCATTAATGACAGGTTCAGAATCAAAACCAGAACTCTGCATTGCTTCTTGAGCTTTCTTTGAAGCTTCTGATAAAGCAGGAGAAGCGAGCTTTACAGCTTCTTCACCAGCTTGTTTTGCAATGGGTAAAGCAGTGTCTAAAGCTGGTTTAAGAGCATCTCCTACTACTTGAAACACACGTTGTGTTGCATCAAAAACACTCGAACCAGTTTCTTGAACTTGGTTGATTGTTTTCTCCACCTGTTAAAGACAAAGAACACTCAACAATTTGGTCTTTTTACGAGTTAAGTGAGGAGTTTATGACATACTTCAGTGAGAGAGGAAACGATCTGGTCTTTTGAAATGGAAACAGCAGCCTTGGCTTCATGAGGAGGAGAAGAAAAGAGAGATAACAGAGATATTGAGGTTGATGTTGGAAGTGAGACAGAGATTTGTCTCACTGTCTTCTTACAAGAAGGAGAAGGAAGAGTAAGCTTTGCAGATACTGAAGATTTGATAGCCATCTCCGCCATAGCTTTCTCTGCCACACCTATTTCAAATCAATACAACAGAGAAAGAGACAAAATCTTTAATACTTCTCTTCAATGTTGTCTAGGCACCGTTGTTTCAGCTTCAGTTTTTTCTGAAGAGTTTTGTAATTGAGTTTATGGTTAAGATTGAAGCAAGAGGATATGAAAGATGGATTTTGATTGGTCAGACTAATCCTATGTGGCACTTGGTGTAATCTGAGCCGTTCCTTATCCATCCAAATTAAAAACGAATCTTTGATTTTGAGACTTTGATATATGTCGTACAACAGTTTCTTAATATCATAGATGTACTACAGAATAAGAGTAACAAACATTAATACATCATTCAAAAACATACAAATCAGCAGCTGTTCAACCTTAAATTGCCTCAAATTGTGTTGCTCATCAAAGCCATAGTAGAATAGACATCATCTTCTATGAACCAAGCCCTGAAAACTGCAATTAAAAACTTCATTCCAACACAAAACCAAGTACCTTATTTTGGACTGATTTTGGCTCAGGTTCTTCTGGTTCCTGTCTTCTTTTTTTCCTATAATCTGAAGAGGTTTGATTATAGCACACAGACCAAGTGAAGTAACCCATCACGTAGTAAAAACATCAAAACTTTGGTTCATAGAAAGCAGTTTTGTTTTGTAAGAAGATGATCAAAGACACCAGATTCCATATAACAAGACTATAAAATAAACAAGCTCACATACCAATAACTCACCAATTAAGCTACCAAATCCCATGTAAAGAAACCCAAACTGGGGTCTTTCAGTGATGCTGATTCATAGATTTCACAGCTATGCTATATTTCATGTTTGTTAAAGACCGGCCTTGAAACTGATATCATATTACTAGTACTAGTAGTGCCACCGTTATCAATTATCATGTTTCACCGGCCATCTTTGCGTGAGGAATCTAAGAAAGATAACAAAGTCTTGGTCTTGAAAAAAGAACAATATTCTCTTTTGCTTGCATAGTTTGAGAATGGAATCATGTTACCATTTGAAGTATGCTCCAATGAATTTGAAAAAGCCCACAAACAAAGGAATCCATCCACTTCACCTGATTCCTTCAACCTTTATTTCTGTACGGCCAAATAAGGAAAGAGAGAACACATATGACAAACAACAAAAGTATATTTTTCAAGAGATAGACAGTGACACAAACATTTCAGTAGCGAATCTGATTAGTTCTTGAACATCCACTACATGGATAGCAATGCTTCAAACATAAACTAATGCAAAAGGAACAGAAGTAGCATGAGTCCATAAATATCTCTCTCTGACTGTTAATACCATCATTTGGAATTTTGGATCCTGATTATAGGGTCTCTAAATTGTACCAAAGTTATAGAGTAATTATTCCAAACACAAAGAGTAGTATTCTGAATGGATATCTCATCACTAAACTCATAGTAAAGCATAAGGTTCATGAATAATGCAATGTTTCCAGGTAAGTTAGCAGTTTAAAGAATCAGAGAAGAAAGCAAAAGAACACATTGCATCAAGAGAACATGAGATCACAGCAAACTTCAGTAAGGAACTTGTAACAACATAGCTATGTCAGGCCAAGAAAGCAGGAACAAAATTAAAACTTTACTAGATGAAGAACGTTTATACATACGGAAATATTCTAAATCAAAAGTAAAACTGCATCATGAGAAGATACAGGACAATTGTTCAAAACCAGAACTAACAATTTCATTAACCTGCAGAAGAAAAGTTAAAACAAAATGAAGTTTTCACCAAAGTTTTCATTAGATAGAACCACAAGGTAGAATATAAGACAAGTATATGAGTCAACTATAAACATATCTTGATGGATTATGAATGAATGAAGTACATCTACAGACAAAAAAAACACCTTATTGTTGATTTGTTACTCCAAAAAAGGAAAAACTCAAAAAAGTAAAGAGACAAATACTCATTTCTCTTTACAAAACAGCTAAAAATCAAAACTTTCAATTAGATTTGGGATAAAATTTCATATTTTTAAGACTTCAAATCCAAAAAGATCGGATTTTTTCATTCTTAATCAGCATTATAAAACTAATTAAACAAAAAATCAGGAAGAGTAAACGCTGGATGCAGAGGTTTATCGATCGATTCCTGATTTCAATGTTAAATATTTTTTTGTCAAAACATCGAATCAAACAAAAAAAATCGACAGGAATTGATCGATGAACCGCTGCCTCCAGCGACTCCCACATCATTTTAAAACAAAAGATATAATCAACAGTAAATAAAACAAAGCATAATTAATTCACAGATCTGAGAAATAAGATAAAGAACACAAATCATTGATCTCAAACCTTTGAGAGAGAGAGTGTGTGTGAAGTGGATAGATGCAGAGTTAAAAAAATCTACGAGCTCGTATATATAAAGACTAAAAATATAGAGACGTGTTTATAAGAGAGACGTGTTTATAATTTATAAAATTATTCATATTTAGTTTTAATAAAAAAAAAAAGTACTTTTATACCACTAACTTAGTCGTTTACCATTAATTTCTCAACTAATTTTTTTTTAATAATTGGGTTAATAAATTCCGAAACTAATATTGTTACAGTCCAAATCATTGACAATTACTGCCAAAAAAAATGCTTTTTAAAGATGTTTTTTTTTTGTCTTTGATTTAAGTAAATATTGATTAAAAATTGTAAATAATAACCATTTTTAAATAACGAATCTGGTCAACAAAAGAACGAATCTGATGACTCACGATTTGCCGTATATATATCATCCTCGTCCTTTGCCCTTTTGGTCCAGAAAAAATGTGTATGATTGACCTACAAATTTATTCTCAATTTAGTTTTTTTTTTTACTTTGCATATCCTTTTTTGGGCCTGGTCCGGGTCAAGTCTCGGCCCATATCGTCTAAACTAAAATCTCATTTCTATTTAAAGTTATATTCACGCGCCATCCCAAAACGCTGTAGAAGAAAGTGAAATTCACGCGACGAAAGAGAGAAAATTCCAATCCGATCGATTTTCCGGCGCCGGATCTCAACACGGCTCGTTCAGATCGGTTGATTCATCTGCTTCCCGACTTGTTTAATTTGCGCTTTGAACTGTGTTGACTTAGTTACGGTGAGTCTTTTATCCTATATCTCTATTTGACCTCCATTGAATAAGCATCTTACTTCTGATTAATTCTGTAGATTGAAACAAGTTTTTCTTTTGATTTGTTACAATTCCAACAAAAATATGTTTGGTGATTTCATATTTGAACAATTGTGATTATGTTCTGAATGTTCTTAGAAACAAAATAATGATTGCATTAGTAAGGAGAAATATGTAGTTCTTCCCATTTGCGACTATGTATTAAAAGACTGATGAAGCTTTTACTTCACAGAAATGGCGAACAAGATTGCAATGTTTCTCTCAGAAGCAATGAACAACAATGCTGTTATAAACACTTGTCTAGGAGTATCATTTGTGGTTTTGGGATTGAGATCTGATAAACAGCAAAAGTATGTTGAAGCTTTAGCAGAAGAGAAAGATTCACTTTTCAAATCTAACAAGGCAATGAAAGTTACAATGTGGGAATGGAAACAACAACTCTTTGCTGAAGCTGCCTCTGCTGGTAATTCTGCGGTTGTTCCTTTGTCTACACTTAAGGCCATCTATGGTGAAATCACTACAACTACTCAATCAAGTAATCACTCCAAACCTTCTCTTTTGCTTTCATTACCAATTATCTGTGCAGAATTTTTTTCTCTTAGTTTGTTAACAAGATGAGAAACTGGCTTTGAGATAAGTTGTGAAGTCATTAACTTGTTTTTATGTTCTTTCTTTCAGGTGACACAGTGAAGGAAGGTTCTAAAGTGTCTAACCCCAAGATCATGATTTAAGAAAGTTAAAATTTTGGCAGGTTTATTTCACTTAATATTACTCAATCAGAGCCAAGTAAAGATTAGTATTTAGTTATCATAAATTGTATTTGTAAACTAGTTTTGCATTGAGTATGTTGTTGGAATCATTTTTTGAACCTTTTGGTAAGTAAACAGAAGCCCTTAAAATAATCTGATCAAGACCAAAAAGGTTGATGAAACAAGTCTTTCTTCGTTCTCAACTTTTTTTCTCTTCCAGAATTAGCATCCTAGATTCATTTATCTTGCTTTGAAATGTTTAATCTTGTTTTTGTGAATTCAGCTTATTAACGGTTTTTTTGTATCTAAATTACTTTTTCTAATTGTTCATCATCGTCTCCATACTGAGAAAACCACAAAGGAGAGGGATACATGGGCCTGATCCGGGTCAAGTATCGGCCCATATTGTCTTCATTTAAGTAGAAACACATTGCTATTTAAAGTTATCTTCACGCGCTGTCCATAAGGGTTGTAGAAGAAAGTGAGTTCACGCGCTTTGCGTCCACGAAAGAGAGAAAATTCCAATCCGATAAGATTCCGATCTATTTCCCGGCGCCTGATCTCAACGCCGCTCGTTCGAATCGGTTAACTCATCTCCTTTTCGACTTGTTAATTTGCGCTTTGAACTGTGTTGACTTAGTTACGGTAACTCTATTATCTTATATCTCTGTTTGGCCTCCATTGCCTCCATACGTAGATCTTTGTCAACAAGCACCTTACTCTCCTCCGTCGAACTACCACGACGCCGTCTTCTTGTTTATTTAGCTTTTAGTTTACCGGTAAAGATGAAGTTTTTAACAAAAAGGAGAAAAGATAAGCGTGTACTGCTTGCTATCTTGCGCCGCCTCGCGTACATTAGAGAATGACCTCAAATTAAAAATCGATTCTTTGTAGATTCTTCAACTAAGTCATTGATGTTTCTCAATCATGTTTCGTGGCTTATAGATCATTGTATAGGATTTTTAAACCTAGCTAACATATAACTCTGCTTGAGGGTGGAATATGATTCATGAGTCTTAAGACACTTCATGTTTGTTCTCTTTTCGTGTAGCTACAATGACTAAAATTATCAAGGAGATGTTACCCCCAGATGTACGTGTTGCTAGAGATGCTCAAGATCTTCTCATTGAATGTTGTGTAGGTAAGTAAGATCATATCTTTCTCTCTTGTGTTCATCTCTATAAGAGATTTTTCATCTTACTCTACATGTTCTTGGTTTTCTTAATCTGAATTTTTTTTTGCAGAGTTTATAAATCTTATATCTTCAGAATCCAATGAAGTTTGTAACAAAGAAGACAAACGGACGATTGCTCCTGAGCACGTTCTTAAGGCACTACAAGTTCTTGGATTTGGAGAATACATAGAGGAAGTCTACGCTGCATATGAGCAACATAAGTACGAAACCATGGTAATAATCCTCTACTTTTAATCTCGAGATAAAAAAAAATAAGAAACACTTAATGTTACTTAACCTGTCTCCTACATTTGCAACTCTACAGCAAGACACGCAGAGGAGCGTGAAATGGAACAGTGGAGTTCAAATGACCGAGGAAGAAGCAGCAGCTGAGCAACAACGAATGTTTGCAGAAGCGCGTGCTAGAATGAATGGAGGTGTTCCGGTTCCTCAACCTGAACATCCAGAAACTGACCAGATAAGTCCTCAAAGCTAACTGAAACAGTACCCTTATAATATACATTAGTGTTCCCTAATCTTAAAACAGTTGTGTTTGAGATGTAATTAGTAAGCTTTCCTTCTTTAGTGTTGTTACTTGTGTCTTGTGTAAACAAACATCATGGGTCAGGTCTACAGAACAACAGTAGATTTGATAAGGTTTGATCTAATTCCTAATGTTTGTATGACTGGTGTAATTGTCTTGTGAAAACCATATTGCATGATTATTGTTTAGTTTTAACATGGTGCACACTTTTTACTGTATAAAATTGAAGTCATAAGAAAAAAAAAAAAAGTTGAGTCAAACAAAGTAAACTCTTTGTGATTACCCCTACACTGAAAATGGAAAAAAAAAACACACACACACTTATTCCTTTCTTTTGTCTAATTCTTGTGTTTCTCCCAAAGTGTTCATCAAAGATCCAATTTTGCAATATTCTAAGTTAAAATCCCAATCGAATCACTTGAAGCCTATATCAAAACCTAAAAAGCAAAAGACAAATCTACACATAAATGAAACTATTGTTTTCATTTTCTACTTTATTTTCACAAAATCCTCTCCAAAGTTGAATTGGTGGGTCCTTCCACAGTCGATTCTTTGTCACACATATACATTCCAAACCCTGAAATTAAGCTACCCTCTCCAAAGTTGAATTGGTGGGTCCTTCCACAGTCGATTCTTTGTCACACATATACATTCCAAACCCTGAAATTAAGCTACTTTGGTCATTACCACATTCACCATCTCTTTCTCTCATTCTCTAACCTTTAAGCTTCTTTCAATGGCGAAAACAAACTCAGATAGTTTCCACTGGACAAGAAAAGTCGTATCAGACGAAAACGACGACGTTTCTCCTTCATCTTCCACTAATAGAATCAATCCCAAAAAAAAGCTTCAATCTTTAGCCGTTTCTCGTCTCCGGTCAGTTATTACTTCTCTGAGCAGAGGTCGAATTGGTAATAACAATTCAGGACTCGGGTCACGGGTCGTGGGTACACTATTTGGTTCTCGACGTGGTCACGTTCATTTCTCAATTCAGAAAGATCCTAATTCTCCACCGGCGTTTTTAATCGAACGTGGTCACGTTCATTTCTCAATTCAGAAAGATCCTAATTCTCCACCGGCGTTTTTAATCGAACTCGCTACTCCGATTAGTGGGTTAGTTAAAGAAATGGCTTCAGGACTCGTTAGAATCGCTTTGGAATGTGATAAGGAGAAAGAAAAAATTTAGTTAAAGAAATGGCTTCAGGACTCGTTAGAATCGCTTTGGAATGTGATAAGGAGAAAGAAAAAATCGGAACTTTAGGTCATGGCAGAGAAGAGAAATTGAAGTCGAAGTTGGTGGATGAGCCGATGTGGAGGAGTTATTGTAATGGAAAAAAGTGTGGATTCGCGACGAGGAGAGAGTGTGGTAAGAAAGAGAAGAAGGTTTTGAAAGCTCTTGAGATGGTTTCAATGGGTGCCGGAGTTTTACCGGAGGAAACTGGCGGCGATGGAGGAGGAGCAGATGTAATGTATATGAGGGCGAAATTTGAGAGAATTGTTGGATCGCGTGATTCTGAAGCTTTTTTGAGGGCGAAATTTGAGAGAATTGTTGGATCGCGTGATTCTGAAGCTTTTTATATGATGAATCCTGATAGTAATGGAGCTCCGGAGCTTAGTATCTATCTACTCAGAATCTGAATATCAATCGAAGAAGATGACTGAAGTCTCTTTCTGGAAAGGAAGGTGTCTGTTAGCTAATATTGTCCGGTTTAATTCCTCAATTAGTCGGTTTCGAGGTTTGGTATAAGGTTTTGGAGGACTTGTAAATGTATATATTTCGTTTTTAATTAAAAATTGTGTAATCTTTCATTGTTTTCTAATGATTAATGGTGTTATAATGAAGGCACTGAGCATGTAGAATCATAATGATTAAAGTCTCGATTTTGTTCCCATTTTTTTAGGTACTTTGATCACTAAACAATGATTTAGTGTAAAAATCATCATTATTTTTTGTTATGACTATTTTGATCTCAATCAGCTTGTCTTCTGTGTGATGGAAGAAAACAGTGTTGTAATCTTAAGAACAGTTATGGCTTTAAGAAAACGATGTTACTAATTATTTCTCATAAAACAAAGAGAAAAAGAAACAAAAGCTATCATTATACTTAGGAAGAAACAACTGAATCAACGTCATTCTCCTCTGTGTATTGCTTGCTCTTTTTGAGTTTTATTTTATCATCTGTGATCTGCACCAATTGCTTCTTGAATCGACTTGAAGCCGTCCCTTTCTAAGCAACTCACTAGTTCCTCCTATTGCAACAAAAAGAGATTCATATTTAGCATCAATCTAACCTCAATATGCAGAGTTTATCATGCTTATAACAAAGAAAGAAGTTTGTGACATAAAATACTTGATGAGCTTGGTCTGGTATTAGACTTTATTGATTGAAAAAGCTGGTCTTTATGAGAAAAGAGTTACCTTTATTTGTGGGATGAGAGCAGGTCCTCCATATGCGAATCCAGTGTACAGCTGAACAAGTGTAGCTCCAGCTCTTATTTTCTTGTAAGCATCTTCACCACTGAAACACACAAAGAGTCATCTTAACTCTTTTGTCTCACAATTAGAGAATCTGAGGTATGTTCAAAGAGGTTTACCTACTAACCCCGCCGCAGCCTATCAATGGAATCTTTCCCTAAGGAAGTGATCATGAAAATTTTCAAGAAACCGAATCAGAAATGGTTTTAGTTCTTTTGGGTCAAAGTGGATCATCTTTTTAAGGCTAAAAACTTACTCTAGTCAAAGTGTACATCTCTCTCAACATGTTAGTGGAGAGAGGAAAGAGTGGTTTTCCGCTCAAACCACCTGTTTCTGTTGCCACGGGGTTGTTGCTAACAGGATCTGGCCTTACAAAGAGTCATCTTAACTCTTTTGTCTCACAATTAGAGAATCTGAGGTATGTTCAAAGAGGTTTACCTACTAACCCCGCCGCAGCCTATCAATGGAATCTTTCCCTAAGGAAGTGATCATGAAAATTTTCAAGAAACCGAATCAGAAATGGTTTTAGTTCTTTTGGGTCAAAGTGGATCATCTTTTTAAGGCTAAAAACTTACTCTAGTCAAAGTGTACATCTCTCTCAACATGTTAGTGGAGAGAGGAAAGAGTGGTTTTCCGCTCAAACCACCTGTTTCTGTTGCCACGGGGTTGTTGCTAACAGGATCTGGCCTTGAGACTGTTGTATTTGATATGATCTATAAGAGAAGCAATGACAATATCATCAATGTCTAATGCACTAACATTCGAAAGAAACAGTGACTTTTGCAACATTTTTGGTCGCTTTGGCTACACCATGAAATGGACACTGATGAAACGGAAGTTAGTTCATATAAGAAGAAAACTTACCAGCCCATCCAAGCGAAGAGCAAGAGCCACCTATACAAACCAATACAATGTTATAAGAACCATTTACTTGGAGTTGGAGTCAAGAATACCAGGTCCAGATTTACCCCCCTGTTTTACTTCATCACCTGGTGATGATGAAGTGCCTGATGTTTCTGCAAGCATTCTTTTACCGTGTTGAGCACCCAAGCGCTTTGCAACGACAACAATCCCTTCGCTATTAAACCCACATCTATTGATAATAGCTCTGGCAAGACGAAAATACAAGTCTTTTAGTTGAAGTTCTTGATTCGTAGATCATTAGTTAACACGAATAAATAAGAGAGTCTCACCCTTCTTTGGGTAATCTGAAGATGCGTGGTTTTGGATTGCCTTCTTGTGGAACAGGAGTTACAGAACCCACCTCAACAAATCCAAATCCAAGTCCTAGCAATCCTTCAGTGGCCTCAGCATTTTTGTCGAATCCAGCAGCAAGTCCAATCGGGTTTGAGAATTTCCTTCCCCAAACTTCAAGTCCCAAGATTGATGGATCTGGCCTCTTTTCTCTAGGTACCCACCCTCGAGCCGCAGCTGTAACAGCTAGCTTATGTGCAAACTCAGCATCCAGAAGAGCAAAAAAAGGATTCACAACCTTTGTTGCATTGAATAGCCACCCACTGTCCAACACACAAGATCAGCAAAAGTTTAAAACAAAATCCCCCCCAAAGTAACTACCATTTCGCCTTAGCAATATCAACTAACAAAGAGAACAAAAGACATGTAATATTTCAGGGTACTTCTTTAAGTAAGTACCAGAAAGTTGCTTCATCTGCAGTACTCACATAAGCTCCTCCAGCTATTGCCAAACCAAGCTTCATCTGCAGTACTCACATAAGCTCCTCCAGCTATTGCCAAACCAATAGTAGCTCCTGTCAATATCCTTCCCTAAAAATTTCAAAGGTAAAGACTTTGAGAGATGTGAAAATAGATTTAAGTGTTACATTCAGATCAAATACGAATTGAAAGTCTTGTATTTAACTTCGTATCGAAACTCTCAAGCGAATAAGATTCCAAATGATTCGAATAAACAGCAAAAGAGATAATTTTTTCCAAAAATTCATCAAAGCTTCTTACTTTCTTGGAAAAATGAGGTACTTTAGGTGTAGAGGAAGCTCCAGGAATAGAAGAACAGTTTCGAGTCGCTCCAAGAGGATTCGATAAGACCCTTCTGAACAAAAACTCTCTCGCCCATTTCGCCGATGATGTCGCAGCCCTTCCGGCCATTAACTATGATAAAGTAGATCCACAGTGGATTCTTGAAATCTATAAGAAGAGGGTTTTAGGCTTTTTAGCTCACGGCGTGATACAGAATAAGCTTTTCGTTGCTTAGTTACAAAGGATCGTCAGAGTTTGCTAAAACCCTTGCTTCCTTGAGGTTGATTTCTCCGGTTCAATTTTTCCGGTTTGATTTGGTAAACCGGATTAAATTCCAACCTCGTCAATTTGGTTCGAGATTTCAAAAAACAAAAAATAATATTAATATTAATTTTTACAATATTTTCAGTATCTTCTAAACTCTCTGGAAACATAATCTAATGTTCAAAAGCTTATCATTGCTCAAAGCTCAAAGAAAGAGCTTGCTCAATACATTTAAAAGCTTTTCGATAATTCAAAAACCTCATAAACCAAAAATCAAATCCATCAACACTAACTACTTCAAGATACTTCTGAGATGGCTTGTTTGTGTTCTGACTCTGATTCACTCCATTGATTTTACACAATGGGATTGACACTTTGTAATAAACCCTAGTGAGATCTCCTTGAGAAGATACCATTTTAATAGATCTCTCGCTGCAAAATGCAAGTTTCTTTGATGAGATGAAGAGTAAGCCTGAGATGGGACCTGAGGTTGTAGATAAGTAACATTGGTATGTTTTGAATAGCTTCTCTTGGTCGCAGACTTTGAAGAGTTGTTTATAGATCTTGTCTAAACCTCCCATTTGAATGATCTTAGCTCCTAAAGATAGTTTTCTATCTTGTCTAAACCTCCCATTTGAATGATCTTAGCTCCTAAAGATAGTTTTCTTTTGACTGTTTCAGTTAACTTGGGTTTTAACTTGGTATGATCTCTAGTGAAGCCATTTGTTTTATCTGTTAGGAAGAATAAAAAACATTCTGGTTAGGCTAAAGTTATTCTCAATGCTTAAAGAAGAACATTGATGGAGAGAAAGGTGTAGGGTTACTAACTTTGTTGTTTAGATTTCTTGGATGGGATTTGGAGCTTGTTGATGGATCTTGGGTCAGGTAAGTAACCTACCGGAGTTGTCTTGATTGCAAGAGATGTAATAACTTGTTGGTGAAGATTGTTCAATGTCATCTTTGGAGGTTTGAGTAGTGATCTAGAGAGATTGTGAGTGATGGTTGATGATGAAACTGTGTTTAATGTTGGGAGGTATTTAAAGGGAAAGACAAAGAGACAAGTGGGAGTTAGAAACAAAGATCTGTATCGTTGGAACATAAAGGGATGAGTCATGTATAGGTCATCAAGTCATAGAGATAAAGCTACTTTTCATTTGAGCATATGCTCTGTTTGCATTTTTTAGAGGATAACAAAAACATTTAGTTAAAGGAGAAAGACATAAATTAAGGTTTTGCATGAAAATATAAAGTAAAGCTTTATGAATAATTTGTAAGTAAAAGCACAAAAGAAGATCCATTTTAGATTCCACTATATTTGTTTCATCAAATATGTCACCCATGTGCTATGCACATATATAGGTAATGAATTTTAATATTTCTAATAGTATTTATGGAATATAATTAAGTGGACATTGTATTAATTTAAATATTCATATGCTTTTTGAATTTTGATTAGCAAAAATGTACATGATTAGATAGTTGTTCATATCAAACAGAGCTTTTTTTTGAATTTTGATTAGCAAAAATGTACATGATTAGATAGTTGTTCATATCAAACAGAGCTTTACCACCATGACCTAAGTAACTAAGTCCATAAAGGCCCACTTTCCACTTCATATTCTTTAAATGTGTATGAAGTACTTTTATTTGGTCTCTGTCACCTACCTTAATCAAATTTAGTTAATATATGCTTCTCAATGGATCCAAGATTAATGGTGGCTAAAGAAATGAATCATCTTTTAGCTTTTGTTAGACTCCCTTTGGAACCACATCCACATCAAAAAGCAGAGGGTTGGGACTTGGGATGATGCAGGTTCTTCCACAAGCAATACAGACTTTGTTCTGCCTCTTTTTAGTAAGACTCAAAAGAGTGATTATGACAGACTTTGTTCTGCCTCTTTTTAGTAAGACTCAAAAGAGTGATTATGATGAAACTTCCTGAAATGATCTTCTCTATCGAACCTATCAAGTTTTTTACATCATTCCTTTCCCAATATCTACGAAGTACCTGCAAATTTGGTTATACGATTAAGGAAAGATATACTAGGCATCTTTCCAACCCCTAAATCTTTAAGAATATCGTGGAACCACCTATAAATCTACCAACACTAGGAAGGTAACATATTGTAACACAAGTGGGAACCAATATTTTCAATCGAGCTCTGTGATTTGTCAAGAACAGTAGAACATCAGGTCCAGCGTTTTACACTTTTACTCTCAGCTAAAACATGCCAAGTGTTAAACTAGTAACTCTAAGTATGTTAGCCAAGAACTCTATGAGTATTAAAGCAAGCCACCAGCATTGTCACTTGACTGGTTTCTTGTTACCTGTAACTTAGCCAAACGAGACTGCATAGAGCTGACAAATTGATCGTGCTTCCCCATTATGTCTTCAACAATATTATATTCGGGACAATTGATCCCTTGTTCAACTGGCATATGGTTCCCTCTCTGCTTGAACAGGAAATACAATATCTATTATCTCTGGATCTCAGAGGGGTATCAAGATTTTAAACAGGAAAAAGAAGATCCAAAGCTATATACCATATTTGAAGGGCGGATGTTTGGAACAGGCACATCTTGACTTGAAAATTTCGAAACAGGACCGTCGAGGTTTGAGAATCTTACTCTTCTCTCCCTATTTATGAGGGGTGATTGGTATCTTCCTGATATGGTTAAACAAATGAATGAGAACCGTTTCAGTTGCAAACGATAAAAAATGAATGGTGGGCTGAAAGAATTACCTCCTTTCTGTCTTTCAATGGGACTTGGATCTCTATTTGATTTGTGGCTTACCAAGATTTCTGTCTTTCAATGGGACTTGGATCTCTATTTGATTTGTGGCTTACCAAGACATCTGATACAAATACTCCTGCTTAGAACTCAAACTCAACATAGCTACAGAAAATAGACCACAGCCAATAAACAAGTGTATGTGGCACCTAAAAGCAACATATTTCTTAAATACAGGATTCCTTCCACTATATACATGTTTCACTGGAGTAAGAACCTCATAGATATTAACCATCTAGGCCAACCAAGGTAGTGTAAGACTATCAGCTGACATCCATATTAGCACTAATACACAACGGCACAAAAACTTACAGTTTTCATCGTGGTTTCGTGCAGGTGATCCTATCCGTGACCTTGAATTATTCCTGCCATATCTCTTGTATCTAAAATCATTAATGTTTCGCTCAGCCGCTCCCCGCATGCCACCCTTTCCACCAGGAAGTGTACCCCCATCTGGTATATTATTTGGTTCAACTGGCTGAGACTCGGACATTTCAAGAACCGAAGCACTTGGCAGATCTGGATTGTTTTGAGACCTTCGTGAATCAGCTGCTTGCAACGAATAAGGCATGGTTCACGAATAAGGCATGGTTCTTGCAATTATGTCAAGTTCTGCTCTGGACTCGGTATCCTGCTCTATTCTAGCGTCTGCTCTGGGGACCATCACCGGAACAAAATCTGCTCCCTTATTGACAGGTTTCGCCTTTGGGTTAGCTTTTGCAAAATTCCTCCTTGACATTGCAGCATTAGAGACAGTGGTTGAAACACCCGGAGCTTTTGAAATGGTGTTTAATCTGACCCTATGAGGAGTTCCACTTCCCGTTGAACTTCCTGTGGCTTCAAACATCAGAAAACACCGGAAATAACATATCATTTAATCAGTTATCAGCGCCGAGGTAAAAATAAGAAGAGAAGTTAAAAGTAATAGAAGCAAGCATACATGACAATGTCCTTGACTCTTTAGTAACATCTGAATTTTGAGAAACTGATAGCCTTCCAAAATGGTTTGCTTCCTTCATCAAATAATCTGAAATTTGGGATGTTTGTGATTTTCCAATGGACTTTGATTCTTTTGTCGAATGCTCAGAGTTTTGAGAAATAGACAATCTTCCGAGAGACTTTGTTTTGCTGAATAAAGGATCTACGTTCTGGGAAACAGACAGCTTTTCAAGAATAGTCTTTGAGTTATTATCAGTGACAACTAATGAATCTCGTCCTGAGCAAGTATCAGTGACAACTAATGAATCTCGTCCTGAGCAAGATCTTTTCTCCGAATAACCATTTGATTGAGCAGTGTCTCCAGCCATACATGGCTCCGTATGCTGACCATGCATCCCAAAATGAGTGGATTCGTAAAGATTTACAACCAGATGCTACAATTAAACAAACAAAATATATGTAGGGAGAAAAAAATACCGAGAGATCTACAACCCACACGCCTACACAACTTTGATTGTTGATTGTATGAGCAACCAAGAAGCTTTCCCTCGTACAAACAAAATATATGTAGGGAGAAAAAAATACCGAGAGATCTACAACCCACACGCCTACACAACTTTGATTGTTGATTGTATGAGCAACCAAGAAGCTTTCCCTCGTGAACATTCATATCTGCCAGTCTTGACCATCCAACATCCACTCCATCATGACATCTAATTGGCTCCCATGAGAAAATCTACAATTTGCACAATATTAAATTAATGTAGTGAGGTAAAAAGGTACATGTAATTTTTTAAAAGCAAAGGGCTAAGCATAAGAAAGAAACCTCAAAAGATTTACCTTGACACTTTCTTGCAAACCACAAAGCACAGTCTTTCCATCTGGATTAAAGCTAAGGCAACGGACACCAGTAGCCTAGCAAATGAGAATATTAAAGGTAGAGTGGAAATAAAACGTCATTAGTTTTAATTAGCAAAGCAAGTAGTACCTCAGGTCCACCAGAACCAATCAGTTCGAACGTTTCTAGATCCCAGAATTTTACAGTCCTGTCAGCTGAACCTGTTACCACAAGCAAAGCAGAATGCTTTTACATAACTGTAATCATACTAATCTTACATATTCCATGTAAAAATTCAGGTGAAGTTTCCAGAGAGAGAGGGAAGAAGTCAATATTAAAATCATGTAGGGAGACCAGAAGGCAAGAAGTTCAAAACTTTGGGATTCTGTTGTTACCTACTTAACATATGGCACCGTTCTGAACATATCTATATTACACTCACCCTCTATAATATGACCGAAGGAATTAAAAATATTTTAGATGCATATGTTCTCTTAGATGTCCACAAGAGTTTCAACTACGTTAAAAGAAGAAGACACCATGACAGGTATCTTCATAATTGGTTGGGCTGCGCTGATTACCGAAACATACATTTGTGATTAGTCACTCTTAGTGTTGGTATCATGGATGTCAGCCCAAAAGCAGAAAGCACCGGTGTTAGAAAATTCAAGAGTAATACTAACCTGTTGCCAGTAAAAATTCATGAGGATGAAAGTCTAGGCTTTGAATTTGCCCTTCATGACTCTTAAGCTCGGATAACAATTTTCCAGCTGTTAAATCCCACACCTGGTAAACACAAGCTGCATATCAGATCCATTAACTCACAGAGAATAATTTTAAAAAGAGGTTCCCAGTAAATTTCTTTTCAAGATTACAACAAAGGGGGCTCTGAGAAAAGCAGACTGCAGAGAGGTAACACAAAATACTTGCAAATGCTCCTTACACTGGTTTCCCTCCCAACTAATATCATGAAGAAGAAAATAAGCACTGACATGAAAGCAGCTACGAACCTTAACAATGTTGTCCTCTCCTCCAGATACAACCCAGCGACCATCTGGGGTGAATCTGACTGCATTGACTCCTCTAGTGTGACCCTTGTAAGTATGGATGCAGCCCTTTTTTCTTATATCCCATATCTTCAGATTTGTGTCAAGTGAGCCAGACGCAAAAAACTCACCAAATGGATGAAAATCTACAGAGATGCAATTTGATCTATGACCGGTGAGAGTCCTGAGAACTAACCATCAAAGAAAGTAGTAGATGACGAACCGAGTCAAATAAGAAAGAGTCTTTTGGAACTACTAAACTTACGCTTTGCTTCCTCTAAGTCCCATAGTTTGATAGTACCACTAGCAGCTCCTGCTGCAATTAAGACTTCCGAAGCATCAAACGTCACTGAATCAATTCCGCTCGAGTGCCCATACAAACTCTAACCAAAATCATCCACAATACATGAGATTCTGACAGAAAGAGAGAATCTCCTACACCAATCTTTTTGTCCAACGCATAAACATAATGCAGCAAGGCAAGCAAAGATAGAATCAGTAGACAAGAGAACTAACCAGAATAGCATTGGGCTTACCAATAGCCCAGAGGTTAACCTTGTGATCTTCCCCACCTGTTACCAAAACCCTAGACGATTTCCTTCCGATCTTGAGACAATTGACATCAGCAGAATGTGCCACAAATTCCTCTTTGAATCACACAAAGTCAAGGCTAAGCAATGCTACCATATAAAAGCTCTAGTCAAAACACAAACTTGACTTCATAATAAGTCTGAAATTCAACATACAAGTCTCCAGAGGTCTTAAATTACTCCACGGGCCAAAAAATACGAAATTAAAAAGATGATCACAGTATATAACAGATAAACAGCACCAGATCAAGCATGGCATTTGTGTTCCAGGGAACATGAAAAAGCAGAAAGAATCAAAATTGGTGTAACAAAAGAGGATACGAAGCTTGTAAGCGCGCTTGGTGGTCATGGTGGAGACGAAACCTTTGCAGTGGAGAACATTCAAAATCTACTCTCAAGCAAGACAAGAGTAAAAAATCTCGAAAAAAATCTAAGAAAACGTTCCTCAAGATCTCCGCTTTCTCAACCGCTGACACAAATCTGAAATCTCTCAAATGAGAAATAGATTAAAACCCCAGAAATCATAGCTGAGATGGAAGATATAAGAGAGAATGATGCTCGTACCCAGTAATAAAGGAGTTAACTTTCTTATTCTTCTTATTCCGAAAACGATAATCTCACTTCACTTGACTTGTCTGCTCCATGAAAAAATCAAAAACAGGAAAGGCGAAAACAAACTTCACTTGACTTGTCTGCTCCATGAAAAAATCAAAAACAGGAAAGGCGAAAACAAATTGGTGATGAATGGTGTTGAAAAGCACTGGAATAGGAGAAGTTTTAGTGAGAAAATCTTACTCGGGACGTCGGTGGTTGTCTTAGAAAGGAAGATTCTAAGGAAAAAAGGGAGTAGTTGAAAGTGAGTTCTCTTTTCTCCAAAGGCGAAGAGAGGTATGAGAGAGAGCAGAGCACAAGGGAGGATAGAGAGCGGGAGAAACAGAGGGAGCAAAAATGGAGGCGCAGAGAAAGAGAAAGAGAAGTCTTTTAAACCTTTTTGGTCTCTCTCAAATTTCATACGGTATAAATAAATATTTGTAACATAGGCCATAAATATTGGTTTGTAAGCTTTTGATATTTTTTATTTTTTGCAATATCTTAAAAGAAAAAAATAAAGAGAATAATGACACTTTTAAAAATTGTAAACCATATAAAATTGAACTTTTTTGAAATGATTGGCTTATTGTTGCAATGTTAATTAAGTAGAATTGACATTTCACTAGATAAATGACATTATAGCAACTTAATTAATCAACAAAACTTTATAAAAATATGTTTTTTCTTCTTTTCTTAAAGAAGAAATTCATTAGTTTGGTTGAAAACAATTATATAACATTAAGAAAACTAATTTCCGGAAGAATATTAATTAAATTAACAACATTAGGTAGAATAAAAAGAATTTAATTTGGAAAATGACTGACAACTTTTAAAGACAAAATACTTCCGACGCCGCCGCCTCCACCACCACCACCACCTACTTATCTGAGAAACTGCACAGTGATTTATATTTCTTGCTCTCTCGATTAGATTCATCACAGGCAAGCTTCTTCATTTGTTATCCTCTTTGACGACTAAATTTGCTTTCGTTCGTCATTTGTTATCCTCTTTGACGACTAAATTTGCTTTCGCATCTCCTCCACCGATTATAATTTCTAAATGTCACGTTTTTTTTTCCCTTCTCTTTTCGAATGTTATTGTGAATCCCATATTAGATAATATAAAGACTGATAACTCCACGTATAATACATTGATTAATCTAGATTTCGTTGAAAAGATTTTGTTGCTAACTCTGTGATGTAGAAAACCCTAATTTAGTTTCTCAGTTTCAACACCTTTGGAACTGGCCTTGACATATTTTTACAGTATCTTTGATTTTGGTGAGGAATGTGAAAGAAAGACTTTTTTTTTTGTGATGTAATTTTTCAGGAAACTTACTTCCTTAGAGAGTAGGAGTTATGGGTTGGAAAGCTGCTGAGAAACTTATTAGACACTGGAAGATACTTAGAGGGGACAATGTGAGAACACTCTCTATTCACCACTCATTTTCTTATGATGGTTCATTAGTTTAGTGTCATTTGCTGAGGTGTTTGA
>CM071717.1:3257079-3298106 GCA_036630335.1 Physaria fendleri | reverse complement strand
GATTGCATAATGACAATTAGTTTATGACAACTACACTACAGACTGGTCCAAAAACACTTTAAACACGATTAGTTGACAATAACACTATCTTACATCTGTATAAAATATTGAAATAAGTATGTAATTGCACAAAAAGTGTACAAGCTTATATTACTTCGATAGATTTATTTTAGTATTTTCTTTAATAATGACTTACAAAAACATAGAGAACATATAAAAATATCGCCTAAGGCATCTAAAATCTCAAAAACGGCCATATTTTCAGTATTATTTCAATTCATGATATACTTGCAAGTGAAAGTCGCACAAATAGCATTGTTCCAATGCTTCGTCGATTCGATGATACTGCTTGTTTGTTGACCAATGAGACAAAAAAAAAGGTACGTCGTAGCTTTTGATATAAGTGTAATTCATGCCGCTTCTTATCCTCTAGGGTACTATTCTGATTCTTATTTTTTGTAATTGGTGAAGGACCATTTACTGCATACATAGAGCCCTAACATGCTGATATATGTAAGTTTCTCGAGTTGCGGTTGAACCAAGAAAAATTAGGAAAGTTACAGCTAAACCCTAGTTTTTCACAAATATCGGAGGAAGAAAACAGGGCATGAAGAGGGTCTTCAATGATAAGAAATGGTCACTATTTTGTCCTCATGAAGCTCCTGGTTTGGCAGATTGTTGGGGAGAGGAATTTGAGGAACTGTACACTAAATATAAAAGAGAGGTGAATCCCTATTTCAGTTATGTATGTTCTAGTTCTTTAGAGACACGTAATCTGAATACCAGTTCTGTTTGTTCATGTTATGTACTCTTTTAGGAAAAGACCAAGAAGGTTGCTCAGGTGCGACTGCTCTAGAATGAAATCTGCAAAACTCAGGGGGAGACTGGACCTTACATGCTTTTTAAGGTAAATAGTAACAGTTATGGTCTCATCATAGTTACCTGCTCTAACCGAAGGGTTTAAAAAATTGGACACTTTATACTATAGGATTCATGCAACAGGAAAAGCAATCAACAACATCTGACGCCTTTTATCACTTGCTTACTTTCGTTTAGTTCACTTACTGCTTTCAAAACCAAACTTTTTTATTTCTATCTTATCCATTAGTTAAAAAACTTATATTAAAATAATAACAATTAAAAATAATTTTAGATAACAATAATTTAGATAAATACTAATTTTATATAATCACTAGATATTATACACATGCATCACACGGAATCCGATAATTAAATTATCATACATATTAAAATTAAATAAATAATTTTAATTAATTAATTTATTTATTCATTAATAACTAAAATAAAAGATTTTAAATTTTTCTTATATTTTAATTTTTCAAAACATTGATTACTTATATTTGTAATTTATCATTCAATAAATAAAATTAGTTCTTTTTTAAAACCTAAAATTTAGAAAATATAATAAAACTATTAAAAAAACTGAATCAACTATTAATAAAACTATTAAAATTTATATAATTTTAATCGACTTTTCAAATATCAAAATTTTATAAAAAGTAGAATCAAACCATAAAAATTATAAATAACTTCTAAATCGTTGACAACGTATTTAGAAAATTAATATCCTAATTAAAAAAAAATATTAAAAAATATCTTATTAGACAGACACAGAGTTGAAAAGAGAATCTCTATAATATTTGTTTTTGGAAAAATTAAAATTTCTTAATTTTACATAAATGTAATAAAAAGTTATTATCATTTTACTACTAAAATCGAAAAAATATATTCCAAATTCGAAATATTAACTAAAATATATTTTATATAAAAAATCAAAATCACAATTAAAAATTTATTAAAATAATTAGCAAAATTTTTAATATAAATATATAATTTAGTGGAAATAATATATATATAATGGTAAAATGGTGACAGAGTTGGGAATTTAGTACATGTAACCATCTTTACAATATTTGTTTTCAGAAAATTAACATTTCTTAATTTAAATAAACTATAATAAAAATTATTAACATTTTGAAATTGAAAACAAATATTCTAATTTTAGACAAAATATTAGTTAAAATATTAATTTATATAAAAAATATAAATTAAAAAATCAATAAATAATTGACAGATTTTTTTAATATGAAATATAATATAGAATAAATAATTATTTTAAATGTTAACTAAATATTTTTTTTTTGAATTGAAAGATTTTTTTAATATGAAATATAATATAGAATAAATAATTATTTTAAATGTTAACTAAATATTTTTTTTTTGAACTATTAACAATATTTCAAGATAGGTAAATATTTAGTTTCCAATTTTTTAATAGACGTCTTATTCTTAATAATCTAAAAACTTTAATTTAACAGTTGAGATCATTTTTTTTTGACATGTATCGTATTCTGGTAAATTATCGTCTTTTAAACCTTTCTTTATATATTAAGATTGATTTCAATCTTTTCCATTTGTGACGTTATATCACTCTTAATCTAAGAAAAGTTTGAGTTGAAAAAAAAATAATTGATAAATTTGAAACTATTTAGACTTTTTCTTATTATTATTGATTTTTGTGATATTTAATATAATATTTTAAATAACTAACGGCTTAAATTCTTAGTCTTTTGACCTTCAGTTTTATCGGATTATTAGGTTTTTCAGATTATTTGGTAAAAAAATTGTATTCGAAGTAGATCAATTAAAAATTCGGTTCGGTTCGTTTCGGAAATCGGTTTTATTCGGTTCGATTTTCAGTGTATTTTTTTGAATTCCGAATTGGACCGAATCTGCAAAAAAAAAAAAAAAAAATTTTCAGTGTATTTTTTTGAATTCCGAATTGGACCGAATCTGCAAAAAAAAAAAAAAAAAAGGTTTAATAATGATTTGTTCGGTTTCACATACTTTTGGGCCAAAAAAATAATGTATCCTGGGCTATGCATAATTTAAGGCTTCTAAAGTAATGCCTTGCCGACCCGAACCGATTCTAAAACCGAATTTTCTGAATAATTATGCCGATCGTTCAATACAACTCAATATCTCGGTACCGAATCAAAGTTTATCGGTTCGGTCAGTTTAGGTTATTTCTGCTAGGAATGTTCTCTATAAATAAATCTTGCCGTCTACATCCTCTATAAATCACAATCAAGAAACCCTAATTTACGATATCAAAAGAATTAAGTTTCAATGGAAAATCTAAACAAAAGAGTCACCTATCATCTCTCGGAGGAGATAATAGCAGAAATTTTAGGGAGGTTACCTTTGAGAAGCATCTCAAGATTCAAATCTGTGTGTAAAACATGGAAATCGATACTAGAATCTTTGTATTTTCGTCGCCTCTTTTTGTCTCTGCACCAAAACACATGGAAATCGATACTAGAATCTTTGTATTTTCGTCGCCTCTTTTTGTCTCTGCACCAAAACACGTCAAGATCTTGGTCACTACTGAGTGCCCGAGGAGAATTTTTTTGTCTCTGCACCAAAACACGTCAAGATCTTGGTCACTACTGAGTGCCCGAGGAGAATTCATGATAGACTTTTATAGATGTCAGACATGGGGTCTTCGAAAGTCTTTAGGATCTTACGTTAGGAATATAATGGAGATACACCGTAATGTTACCTACGTGGATTCTTCCAATGGATTGGTTTTGATAGAAGCGGGATATAAAGGTATTTATTATGTGGGTAATCCAATATTACAACAGTGGCTTGTGATCCCTAATCATGCTAGGAAGAAGGCTGGTTTGGTGACGCGTGTTGACGAAGATGGTGTTGTTTTGTCTTTCAAAGTGGTTATGTTTGATGAAATAATACTGAGTGAAGACAGATCTTCGACTTGTTTGTATTTTCTTGTATATTCTTCCGAGACAGGTAACTGGAATCGTAAGGAACTTCATTCCCCTCATCACTTCTTTTTCATCGAACGTCTCATGAGTCTGCATGGTATGCTTTATATGTCTGTATGTGATGATGAATATGATCATGTAGCAACTTCTGTTGGAAACTCGTCTCTTCGGACCTACTAATTATGCTCCCTTGACAATGCATCCATTTGATCGTAATATTGTCTATTTATTGAATCTTCAGACTCGCTTTTTGGTGTCATGTAACTTGAAAACTCAAAACCACCATAACTTATCAGTAGTTGATGATCTTAAGAATCGGTTAGTAGATCATTCTGTTTTTTGGGAGCACATGGATCGATATTTAAATGGTTATTCTGGAATCTGCTACACTAGATTCGAATATGTTCTCCCAAGGTGGATGGGATCCATACCTTGTCCTCCCCGAGCTAAGATATTAGACAAGACTTCACTCCTCTGGCACATAAATCTTCAGAGGAAGAAAAGTTGGCACAGAAATCTTCGGAGGAAGAAAAGTTGGTTTTGATATGTGTTCATGTTTCTTTCTTTTTCTTTTTTGAAAATTTTATTTGCTGTGTATTTGACTATCGGATTCTTGCTTGCTTCTTAGGTTTGTTTCAGTTTTATCTTGGTTATGTTAATAGAAACTTGAATATTTATCTATTGATGTTTCTTAAATTTGCCGTTTTTGTGTTGTATAATTGTCTTTAGCTAGGTTTTTTTTGGCATGAATGTGTTACCTTTCTCACTGCAAAGGGAACTTTTTTCTAAGTGTTTCATCATTGGTCAAAAAGTCTCATCAAAACAATAGAAACATGTAATATAGAGCGGGAATCAGTTATTTGATTTTCAATTCTCATCTTCTCTTAGCAAACCCAATATTCTTCTGATCCGATTTTAATGGCCCATTTAGTTGTTTTTTCTAATAATCCGATTTTAATGGGCCCGTTTAATTTTCAATCCATTATTATTATTATGTTTTTTTTTTTTTTTTCAACGTCCATTTAAATATCTTTCTCTTGGAGAATTTGAAGAAGAGAGGAAAAAAAAAAAATTTTTTTTTTTTTTTGTCAACGTCCATTTAAATATCTTTCTCTTGGAGAATTTGAAGAAGAGAGGAAAAAAAAAAAATGGAGAGAGTGATCAACATCATAAAGCCGAAGCCTGATCCCAAACAACTCTTGCGTGATTGGCAACGTAAATTGGCCGAAGCCTGATCCCAAACAACTCTTGCGTGATTGGCAACGTAAATTGCGTCAGGAGTGTCGTAGCATCGATCGCCAAATTCGAGGTTTTTATTCACATCTCCTCTTGTTGACTAAATTAGGGTTTTTACGAATTTGGGCTATTCCGGTTAGATGAATTGCGTTGAGGATCGGATGATCGAAAGTAGATTTTGATTCATCTATTTGATCATTTGGGTTGGGTTTGAATTTGATAAATCTATGGAATTTTGAAAGTTTTGTTTTAGTTCAGATATACAGAGAGAACAGAGAAATGTAGAGAAAGCTATTAAAGAAGCTGTAAAGCGTAATGATATGGTCTCAGCGAAGGTAAAACCCTAAATATGATATCTTTATTTAAAAAAATAAAAATTCATTGCCCTTTGTAAGCTTTTGATTCAGTAAATTTGATTGTCTCGAAAATTTGGTTCTTTTGATTGTCTCGAAAATTTGGTTCTTTTGATTGTCTGTGTCTGTGAGATATTTGGCTCTGTCTTCTGATTTGAGTATGTGGTGGTGTTTTAGGCACTTGCTAAGGAAATTGCGTATTCCAAAAGAACAGTGGAACGTTTATATGAAAATAAGGAGCAGATGAATTCAATATCAAGGCAGCTTGGAGAGAGTGTTGCGATTGCTCGAATAGTTGGACATTTGTCAAAAAGTGCAGAGGTTATGAAGCTTGTGAATGATCTTATGAAAGCTCCACAAATGGCTGCAACTATGCAGGAGTTTAGCAAAGAGATGACTAAGGTACCTTCATTTAATGGTTTCTGTCCTCTGTTTGAAGATTCAGAGTTATGTTTACTGCTTTTACAGTTTACTTTGATATGTACAGGCCGGAGTTATAGAAGAGTTTGTTAATGAGGCGCTTGACGATGCTCTAGATTCAGAGGATATGGAAGAAGAGATCGATGAAGAAGTCGATAAAGTATTGACAGCAATTGCTGGAGAAACCGCTGCACAGCTCCCAGAAGCTGTTAGGAAGGAAAGGATAAAGGTACCTACAGAAAAGGCGAACACTTCCGGCGAGGTAACCCTACTCAACACAAAGCATTGCATGATTCCAAGATATAAAATGTTTTATACATTTCCAATTCATGAAAGATTAGATTCTCAAAGAAAAGTTGTGATTTTTGTTACTCCTGCAGGAAGAGGCAATTGCAGAAGGTGTTGATGATGAGGAAGAACTCGAGGAGATTCGTGCTCGGCTCGCCAAAGTTAGATCCTAACTGATTCCAATGACTATTTAAACGCTATTGTTGATCAATCTTAGTGTATTATATACTTATAAGGTGATCAAGATCAATATACTAAGTAAAGCGATCAAGAGTTGTGAGTGCACTATGTTGTAGTGTTTTCTTGATAATACAATGTTTGGACAAAAGAACCAAAATCGTATGGATAAAACCGCAACTTACTTGAGGAAAGTACAAGAAAGAAACAAAAAGACATAAGCGACCAGTGATGTTAGGAGCTCGAGTGTCCATGTCGGGTTGATGAGAAATGTTGGAATCATGGGAATGATTAGTGAACCACAGAACCATCCAGCCGCTAAAGCTCCAATCCTGTAACCATAAAAGCCAAACATATCATTAAAAAAGAGTGATCTATGAGATTTCATTTTGGCTAATATGATAGAACCAGGAGTTTACTTACCCGATCAGACAAGCTCTACCCAAGCTCTTTGTCTTCTCGTTCAGAAAATATATGCACGCAGCCAACGATACCGCCACCTATAAGTACAGCCAAGGATTTCATAAACCATACATGTGACCAGAATACGAAAGAGAATCTCATCTACTATATCTACGAGGCGAATAGTTAACTCCAATGCTAAGGTGAGAATCTCGTTCACTATATCTATGAGCCCATTGTATATGTAACAAACCTGAAATGCAGGACCGCCTTCAGCTGAGTTCATGATACTCCAACCACCCATGAACGCAAAAAGGAACAGTCTTCGAAAAATAGTATCCAACTGAGAGCTGAGTTCATGATACTCCAACCACCCATGAACGCAAAAAGGAACAGTCTTCGAAAAATAGTATCCAACGGAGGCATTTCAACAAAATCGAAAAGAGTCTTGAGCCATGGAGGAGATTCCTCAACTTTCTTCTTCAATCTTGTTTTAAGATTGATTTTAGTCTTCTTTCTTCTGATAAAACTAGACATAAGAAGCTTCTCAAATGCACCTTCTATAGATTCTTCACTTCTCTCATGTCCAGCGTATTGCTGTAAGAGAAAGTTACGGGAGGCCCAGATTTCTTCCTCGGAAGCATATGGACTAATTCCTAAACGTTTGTACGGGTCCCAAACTCTTGTTCGGGGGAACGTGGGCAAGTTGCCTATACAAAGTCATTCAAGAAACAGAAACATGGTATATCACTTCTCATCAACAACATAAAGCTCAAAGCTTGAGAAAGTGAATATATATGAACAGTTATGTTTCTAATCTAATCAGTAATCATACTAATATATTTAGATGATCCACCAAAAACCTCTATATGAAAACACTAAACAAGCTCTCTACTATCTCCTAATCGAAACTGTTACTGACTAAATTGAAAATAGGGGTTTATGCAACATTGAAACAAGAAGAAGAAAATACCGCCGTATGAAGAATCAACGGTGCACCTAACGCTTTTGAAGCTTCGTGAAGCATTCTGAAATGGTAACAGTGATGACTTATTTGAATTTCGTTCGAGAGAACTGAAAATCAGAAAACAACAACAGCAAAGTGATTACAAAAGCTCTTACGAATTCAATTCATGGAACACACAAAATAACAAATACTAAAAATTCCAAATCCCGCCTCCGAATATTGAACAAAGCCCCCAAATAGTTTCTACGAGGAAATTCAAAATCCCTAAGAGAGAAAGGAGATAGAGGGAGGGAGAATTACAGCTTTGATGGAGCCACAAACGAAGAAGATATAGTGGAACCGGAGAGAAGAAGATACGAGGACATAGTCACCTCCGGCGGACTAAACCCGACGCCGTTTTGGTTCTCTTCAGCTGAAAGATGAGCTCAGTTTTTTTTTTCTTTTCTTTTGTATATAAGCGTACAATGCTAACTTGCGCCACTATGGTGTATCTTACATAATTATCCCTCATCTTTTATATATTCACATTTATGTCCAGGTATTAGTAAAACATTCGAATATCACCTCTAAGAAAATTAAAATAAAAGTTACTTACCATATGATCAATGTATCTTATGAAAGTTACATCTATTTATGTAAATTGCGATATCATTTATTGATACAGACATAGATATGGATTTTACAACAATGATTACTAATGTTATGCTGTTTTAATGGCTAACAACATTTGGTACTGGAGATGAATTTGCTTCATAGGTTCGAATGTAGACCTGTCTGGGTAAGCTGTTGCCTTAGAACTCTTCTCATAACCTTATTAGTGGCCGTCCTTGGTAGTGAAGGCAGTGTCACAACAGATGATACCTGCCATATGAAAAAAACACAAAAACATTATGACACGACCAAGAGAAAACCCTCAAACGTCTAAATAACAACTACTTATGAACAATCTTGTGGTTAGGTTTATTGGTATAAACCTTGAACAATGGACACAATTTCTTTTGTATCTCAGAGTTGAAGGACTTCTTCAAGAGGTTCAAGTTATGATTTGGTAATTTTGGATTCTTGAACACAACAGCTATTACTAGCTGTTCAGGACCACCAGTAGGAGGTGGAACACCAATGGCTGCTGTCTCTAGAATCCTGTCATCAATGGAATTACAGACTCGTTCGATCTCAATAGAACCAACCTACACAAAAATGCAGATTGTTAGGTTTGTCCATTTCAGTACTGTATGAGAATCTGTACAGTAAAGCTATACCTTTATGCCACCCAGATTCATTGTGTCATCAGCACGGCCGTGCGCACGGTAGTATCCTTTTGAAGTCCGTTCGAATACATCCCCGTGTCTTCGTAAAGTCTATCGAAAAACAGGCAAGCTATAACTTTAAATCCGATAAAGACGTCGGTATAAATGTGGCAAGAAGTTGGATTACCTGTCCTTGGAAAGTGGACATTCCTTTGAAGTAAACTTTGTAGTGATCAGCATTTAGGAGAGAGCTTGAAGCTCCAAATATGTGAGGACAAAGAGCCAATTCGCCTACTCCTGGTGCGTTTCGAGGCTAAAACATAGGAATAAAGAAACATCAGACATTCTTCATACCATAAGATCATTCAGAAGAAACACTAAAGTTTCTTACAATAGGATTGCCATCTTCACCGAGAATGAAAAGCTTGCAACCCATGGCAGGAGTACTAAAAGCAGCCAGAGACTGAGGTTGAAGCAAAGAACCTGCTACAAAACCGCCTCCTATTTCAGTTCCTCCACAATACTCAATTACAGGTTTGTAATGTGCTCTGCTCATTAGCCATAGATACTCATCTACATTTGAAGCTTCACCAGTGGATCCAAAACAACTGGTGCCATGGAAACATTAAAACTTTCTTTTCTCAAAACCTCAAAAACATTCTCATGATGTAGTTCTTGTATTTACCGGATTCGCGACCAATCATAGCCAGAAGTAGAGTTTGAGGTTTGCCATGTCCGGACAATGCTTGGTATCACACCTAGCACTGATACCTTAGCATCCTAACCAAATCATATAGTAAATGTGAAAGACTGTCCAAAACCAAGACTCAACCATGAAATGAAATACAGTCATTCATAGGTCCCGTTCGATGTTTTATGATTTGAGAATGCTAGTTTTATAGCTTACCTGCACAAACTTGGCAAAGGCAGGACCAAGAGGTGATCCATTATACAATGCCATACAAGCTCCATTTATCAGTGAAGCATAAACAAGCCATGGACCCATCATCCACCCAAGGTTAGTCGGCCAAGCAATAACATCGCCTCGATGAACATCCAAGTGGCACCAAGCATCAGCTGCTGCTTTCAGAGGAGTAACATTTGTCCATGGAATTGCCTTTGGATCACCTACACCAAAACAAAACCAAAAATTAGTAATTCAACATCTACATTCTCATCTATGAAGCAGTTTGTTTTCATTTATGTACCAGTGGTTCCTGATGAGAAAAGAATGTTTGTATAAGCTCCAGCTGGTTTCTCTACCGCAACATATTCCACACCTCTGAAGGAACAAGAAAGCTCTAATCATTGTAACTACATTTCAAGATTCTGTTTAAAATACTGTACACTGAGTGTACCTCATATTTCTTGCCTTCCCCAAAAAGCTGTTCCACGACAAATCCTTCTCGCGCAGTTTCATTCTGCAAGTAGAGCCTCTAGCTGGGACAACAATAGCTAAAGGAGCTTCTGCATCAATCACTCTTCTGCAGAATGCAAATTGATCATATGAGCCCATTTTACATCTACCAGCCCTATTTGATTACTATGAAATTCACCTATAGAGTGGAATACTTTTATCACCACGAATAATCACATCCTGCAAGACGACAGAAGCAAACAGTTCATCACTACAACCATCTCATCAAACTCTTAACATAACTTAACAGAACAGTTCATTGATTTACCTGAGTGAATATAGCTTTTGCTTTTGAAATTTTAAGGCGTGTTGATATCTCACGAGGAGAGAAACTATCAGCTATAGAAACAACTACATGTCCTGCTAATACAATGGCAAGATATGTAATCACTGACTCAACATTCATTGGCATATTAACCGCGATCGCTGACTCTTTCTCCAAATCCAAGGCATTAAGAGCATGTGCAGCTAACCTATACACCAGAAAACAACACTAAATGACACAACTTCATTAAGCATTCTAACAGAAGGCCATAAGGATGAGAAATTTCATTACCAGACATGTGATCTTAACTCAAGAAGTGTCATGGTATTCACAGGAAGATCATCACTTCCTTCATCACGCCATTGGATTACAATGTCATCTAATCTTCTTTTGAAACCATTGATTAAACAATTTCTTGCAGGATTTAAGTAAGCTCCTGGAAGCCAAGTACCTCCAGGGTTATCTCCAGATGTATCTTTCTGGAGAATACACTTAGGTGGTACAGAAAACACTATGTTTAACTCATCCAGAATAGTTTTCCAATAAACCTGATTAAAACAAAAAATACAATTTACAAAACACAAAAATATAGATTATTTATAATACTAATACAAATGTTACCTCAGGATTTGATACGGAGAATTCTTGAAAACTTGAGAAACTCGAAATTGGGTTCTTATAATTTTCACCTAAGAAGACTTTGCCATGCTTTTCTAGTAACTTCCCTACGTTAGTCAAAGAAGCAGCCTTCCTAAAACAAGCAAATCATCATATAATTATAAGAATCTGAAAGGAAAAAAAAAAAAAAATGCAATAAAACTCTACGTTTTCAAAATTTCCACTTCATTTCAGGAAAATAAAAATGAAAATTAACTCTTCACATCTAAATTAAATATCAATACAAGCTGTGATACACTAAAAGTTTTTGTATTAACTAATTTTTTTTTTAAAAAATATGTTTTATGTTTTATTTAAAATTTAATATGATATTTTGTACATATCTAACAAAAAATCTATCAATTTATATTAAAAAATTAAATTTAAAACATCATATCCATTCTAAATAAAATAGAAAATATACATCGTAAACAAATTCTATCCATTTATAAGAAAAAAATAGTGTATCAAAGGTGATATTGCTTAAACAACTTTAAATTTGCAAATGAAAACGTTTAGTGTTTTAGTTATTAAACCCAAAAAAAAAAAAATCAATTTATAGTAATTAAACATTACGGGTCGGGTATCCAAGCAGGTGGATCAGGTCCAAAGTCTTTATAGCAACCATAAAACATCATCTGATGAAAACCAAAAGGAAGCTTAGGATTCAAAATCCGCCGAGAAATCTGAATCCACATCTCCGGCAGAGTAATAGAACTGTGAATAATCTCATCGAGATCTTTGAGAAGCTTCTCTGTTACATCACCGGAGATTCCAAGAGCTTCAATATCAGACTTTGTGATTGAATCTAAAGACTTGTAAACCATTTTTGAAACAAAAATTTGAGTGGCAAGAGGAAGTGGAGTCTTGTCCACGTAAATATAAAGAGAGTTCATGATTGCCACGTGTCAATTTTTTGTTTTGTTTTGGTTCTTTACACGTATGATTATGATCATCATAATCTTGGTAAGAGTTACTTTTTTTTATCTTTATAATAATGTTATGAATCTTGTTTTGATTTCAGTCTGTATACATTATCTGAAGAATGAACTTGAAATTATTGTATGAATCTTGGAGTCATATCAGAATTATAAGGTTGTGGTAAAAAGATCTCTCAAAGTTGGAAAAAATAGAGGAAAAAGGAGATAATACTTTATGTTTTTTGTTACTTTTATATGTTGGTATGTATATTCTTTATAGAATGTTATGAATCTTGTTGTTGATACTAGTCTACGTACATAATATGATTAAGAATGAACTTGTAATAATTATATGAATCAGTGAAAACTCTTGATATCACATCAAACTCATATGGTAACACTTTACATTTTGTTAGTTAATATGTTGTTATGTATGTTCAGATTGGTTATAGTCTATAGACATTATGTATTTACCTGTGTAGGGTTTTAAGGATTTCCAAAACATTTCAAAATCTCACAATAATGTAATTTTAGCTTTATTTCTGAATTAATATGTAACTTGACTTCAAAATATCTCTTAAATGATTTTAATTTACATGAATGTTCTTTTTAAACACAATTTATTTTAAAATTAAAAATAAATATTAGATTTGCGTTATTCCAAAATGAACAAATTGATTTAATATGTTGTTTTATCGTAATTTTTTAAATTTGATGTTAATGATGAAGAGTTATATTGCATATTATTTTGTATATTACGTTATATTTTTTTAAAGATGAAGTATAAAATCATAAAAAACCATTTTTTATAATGGATGTTATCTAGATTATTATAGGGTTGTACTTTATGCTATCTTTTTTCCTTTTCTTCTCCACTTTTGATCATTTTTTTAATAAAAAATTAAAGGTTGATAATGAGAGATCACACTGCATATTGATTTTAGATTCTATTCATTCGTGTATTTTTTAAGGTGGATAATTAGAACGGTTAAAAAAAAAAAAACTCATTCAAAAGTTTTATTTCTAGAGTTTATGATGAATATTGAGCAAAATAAAAAAAAAAACTCATTCAAAAGTTTTATTTCTAGAGTTTATGATGAATATTGAGCAAAATGCAATAATCCCACTTCAAGAAAAAGCTAAAGGCACACCTACCATATAGTCCAAAAAATGTTTTGTTGTATGCGTTAAATTACAACCAGAGTCCATAACTATTCTAAATTTACGAATTTTTCCCAAATTCTTCCTACTATTACTACCAAACCCATCCATGCTTGTTTTGGTTATGTTTTCTTTCAGATTTTTTATATACACAGATCTTCAAATTTCCCAAGTTTACTTCAATTCGATTTCATCTTCATTATTTGTGTACTTCCACACATGACCATCAATGAAAAAAACAAATATCTTATCAAAAGATCTTTCAAAGTTGAGAACTAAAGGAATATAAAACAAATTGTTTTCAGTCGGAGCTAGGAAGGAACTTGGTTCCTGATCTAGTACCAACGCTTCTAGAAGCTGCCGGGATAATCCGCGATGGAGACAAGACCTGACTGAACGAGAAGTTGTAAGAATCAGTGCCTAAACGGCTCTGTAACCATCCTCTCCCACCAGAGAATCCATCAGTCACAATATAGCAATTCTTGAACCCAAGAACCTTTAACGTTTTCGCCACTATCTTAGCTGTATCCGAGTACCTAAAACCCAAAAGATCATTACTTTGAGATTCACTAGTCAACCTTTGAGTAATAGAGATGTGTATTCTTAATACTCACGAGTCCATGATGATGATATTGGAGCCTTTGTTGATTCTCTTGAGGTATGAAATCTTTAGTGCAGCTATCTCTGCTTCAACCCTTTTCGAGCTCCTCACTATTCCTTTTACTTTGTTTGGTAACTCTTCTAATCTGATAATCAGAACAACATGGTTTTATGTTTCTTCAATATGTAGTAAACAAAAGTTTGGAGTTCGAACTCTGCACAATAAAGAGGATATTAAAGCCACTTACGGAACAGAGATCATACGGTTCTTGGCATTTGAAGGGAGCCTAGGAATCCCATTTTTTTCCTTATCTTTCTCTGATCTTATATCCACCATTAAGTAGTTCTTGGAGCAGAGAAGATCAAGTGTTTGAGCAGGTGTAAGATCACCTTTATTTTAATCAAAAACTCAAGTTGTTGTCAAGATGATCTATATGGAGATTTTGGGGTAAATCAAGAAATAGGGAGATACCTTTATAACCACGGAAGTTAAAAGATATGGCTGACCAAACAGGAGGAAGAAGAAGGTAAGCAAGAAAAGCTGCACCAGCAGTAACAATAATGACATTAGGATCAGCAGAAGAGATTGTCTCGATGGTTGATGAAGCGATCGGCTTAGCATCTTCGATTGCTTTTGTTGTCTGCTGTGCTACATCTGTTACTGTCTATATCTCAACCAAAACAACAGAAACCAGTTTAAACCTTAAACTCTTGAACAGAAAAATTAAGTTCCACAACAAAATCTGACCTTTGCAGCATTAATGACAGGTTCAGAATCAAAACCAGAACTCTGCATTGCTTCTTGAGCTTTCTTTGAAGCTTCTGATAAAGCAGGAGAAGCGAGCTTTACAGCTTCTTCACCAGCTTGTTTTGCAATGGGTAAAGCAGTGTCTAAAGCTGGTTTAAGAGCATCTCCTACTACTTGAAACACACGTTGTGTTGCATCAAAAACACTCGAACCAGTTTCTTGAACTTGGTTGATTGTTTTCTCCACCTGTTAAAGACAAAGAACACTCAACAATTTGGTCTTTTTACGAGTTAAGTGAGGAGTTTATGACATACTTCAGTGAGAGAGGAAACGATCTGGTCTTTTGAAATGGAAACAGCAGCCTTGGCTTCATGAGGAGGAGAAGAAAAGAGAGATAACAGAGATATTGAGGTTGATGTTGGAAGTGAGACAGAGATTTGTCTCACTGTCTTCTTACAAGAAGGAGAAGGAAGAGTAAGCTTTGCAGATACTGAAGATTTGATAGCCATCTCCGCCATAGCTTTCTCTGCCACACCTATTTCAAATCAATACAACAGAGAAAGAGACAAAATCTTTAATACTTCTCTTCAATGTTGTCTAGGCACCGTTGTTTCAGCTTCAGTTTTTTCTGAAGAGTTTTGTAATTGAGTTTATGGTTAAGATTGAAGCAAGAGGATATGAAAGATGGATTTTGATTGGTCAGACTAATCCTATGTGGCACTTGGTGTAATCTGAGCCGTTCCTTATCCATCCAAATTAAAAACGAATCTTTGATTTTGAGACTTTGATATATGTCGTACAACAGTTTCTTAATATCATAGATGTACTACAGAATAAGAGTAACAAACATTAATACATCATTCAAAAACATACAAATCAGCAGCTGTTCAACCTTAAATTGCCTCAAATTGTGTTGCTCATCAAAGCCATAGTAGAATAGACATCATCTTCTATGAACCAAGCCCTGAAAACTGCAATTAAAAACTTCA
Organism: Physaria fendleri; assembly: GCA_036630335.1. NCBI lineage: Eukaryota > Viridiplantae > Streptophyta > Magnoliopsida > Brassicales > Brassicaceae > Physaria > Physaria fendleri. The sequence continues at coordinate 3,282,450 of CM071717.1, read as the reverse complement.
TTCCAACACAAAACCAAGTACCTTATTTTGGACTGATTTTGGCTCAGGTTCTTCTGGTTCCTGTCTTCTTTTTTTCCTATAATCTGAAGAGGTTTGATTATAGCACACAGACCAAGTGAAGTAACCCATCACGTAGTAAAAACATCAAAACTTTGGTTCATAGAAAGCAGTTTTGTTTTGTAAGAAGATGATCAAAGACACCAGATTCCATATAACAAGACTATAAAATAAACAAGCTCACATACCAATAACTCACCAATTAAGCTACCAAATCCCATGTAAAGAAACCCAAACTGGGGTCTTTCAGTGATGCTGATTCATAGATTTCACAGCTATGCTATATTTCATGTTTGTTAAAGACCGGCCTTGAAACTGATATCATATTACTAGTACTAGTAGTGCCACCGTTATCAATTATCATGTTTCACCGGCCATCTTTGCGTGAGGAATCTAAGAAAGATAACAAAGTCTTGGTCTTGAAAAAAGAACAATATTCTCTTTTGCTTGCATAGTTTGAGAATGGAATCATGTTACCATTTGAAGTATGCTCCAATGAATTTGAAAAAGCCCACAAACAAAGGAATCCATCCACTTCACCTGATTCCTTCAACCTTTATTTCTGTACGGCCAAATAAGGAAAGAGAGAACACATATGACAAACAACAAAAGTATATTTTTCAAGAGATAGACAGTGACACAAACATTTCAGTAGCGAATCTGATTAGTTCTTGAACATCCCACTACATGGATAGCAATGCTTCAAACATAAACTAATGCAAAAGGAACAGAAGTAGCATGAGTCCATAAATAATGAATTTGAAAAAGCCCACAAACAAAGGAATCCATCCACTTCACCTGATTCCTTCAACCTTTATTTCTGTACGGCCAAATAAGGAAAGAGAGAACACATATGACAAACAACAAAAGTATATTTTTCAAGAGATAGACAGTGACACAAACATTTCAGTAGCGAATCTGATTAGTTCTTGAACATCCCACTACATGGATAGCAATGCTTCAAACATAAACTAATGCAAAAGGAACAGAAGTAGCATGAGTCCATAAATATCTCTCTCTGACTGTTAATACCATCATTTGGAATTTTGGATCCTGATTATAGGGTCTCTAAATTGTACCAAAGTTATAGAGTAATTATTCCAAACACAAAGAGTAGTATTCTGAATGGATATCTCATCACTAAACTCATAGTAAAGCATAAGGTTCATGAATAATGCAATGTTTCCAGGTAAGTTAGCAGTTTAAAGAATCAGAGAAGAAAGCAAAAGAACACATTGCATCAAGAGAACATGAGATCACAGCAAACTTCAGTAAGGAACTTGTAACAACATAGCTATGTCAGGCCAAGAAAGCAGGAACAAAATTAAAACTTTACTAGATGAAGAACGTTTATACATACGGAAATATTCTAAATCAAAAGTAAAACTGCATCATGAGAAGATACAGGACAATTGTTCAAAACCAGAACTAACAATTTCATTAACCTGCAGAAGAAAAGTTAAAACAAAATGAAGTTTTCACCAAAGTTTTCATTAGATAGAACCACAAGGTAGAATATAAGACAAGTATATGAGTCAACTATAAACATATCTTGATGGATTATGAATGAATGAAGTACATCTACAGACAAAAAAAACACCTTATTGTTGATTTGTTACTCCAAAAAAGGAAAAACTCAAAAAAGTAAAGAGACAAATACTCATTTCTCTTTACAAAACAGCTAAAAATCAAAACTTTCAATTAGATTTGGGATAAAATTTCATATTTTTAAGACTTCAAATCCAAAAAGATCGGATTTTTTCATTCTTAATCAGCATTATAAAACTAATTAAACAAAAAATCAGGAAGAGTAAACGCTGGATGCAGAGGTTTATCGATCGATTCCTGATTTCAATGTTAAATATTTTTTTGTCAAAACATCGAATCAAACAAAAAAAATCGACAGGAATTGATCGATGAACCGCTGCCTCCAGCGACTCCCACATCATTTTAAAACAAAAGATATAATCAACAGTAAATAAAACAAAGCATAATTAATTCACAGATCTGAGAAATAAGATAAAGAACACAAATCATTGATCTCAAACCTTTGAGAGAGAGAGTGTGTGTGAAGTGGATAGATGCAGAGTTAAAAAAATCTACGAGCTCGTATATATAAAGACTAAAAATATAGAGACGTGTTTATAAGAGAGACGTGTTTATAATTTATAAAATTATTCATATTTAGTTTTAATAAAAAAAAAAAGTACTTTTATACCACTAACTTAGTCGTTTACCATTAATTTCTCAACTAATTTTTTTTTAATAATTGGGTTAATAAATTCCGAAACTAATATTGTTACAGTCCAAATCATTGACAATTACTGCCAAAAAAAATGCTTTTTAAAGATGTTTTTTTTTTGTCTTTGATTTAAGTAAATATTGATTAAAAATTGTAAATAATAACCATTTTTAAATAACGAATCTGGTCAACAAAAGAACGAATCTGATGACTCACGATTTGCCGTATATATATCATCCTCGTCCTTTGCCCTTTTGGTCCAGAAAAAATGTGTATGATTGACCTACAAATTTATTCTCAATTTAGTTTTTTTTTTTACTTTGCATATCCTTTTTTGGGCCTGGTCCGGGTCAAGTCTCGGCCCATATCGTCTAAACTAAAATCTCATTTCTATTTAAAGTTATATTCACGCGCCATCCCAAAACGCTGTAGAAGAAAGTGAAATTCACGCGACGAAAGAGAGAAAATTCCAATCCGATCGATTTTCCGGCGCCGGATCTCAACACGGCTCGTTCAGATCGGTTGATTCATCTGCTTCCCGACTTGTTTAATTTGCGCTTTGAACTGTGTTGACTTAGTTACGGTGAGTCTTTTATCCTATATCTCTATTTGACCTCCATTGAATAAGCATCTTACTTCTGATTAATTCTGTAGATTGAAACAAGTTTTTCTTTTGATTTGTTACAATTCCAACAAAAATATGTTTGGTGATTTCATATTTGAACAATTGTGATTATGTTCTGAATGTTCTTAGAAACAAAATAATGATTGCATTAGTAAGGAGAAATATGTAGTTCTTCCCATTTGCGACTATGTATTAAAAGACTGATGAAGCTTTTACTTCACAGAAATGGCGAACAAGATTGCAATGTTTCTCTCAGAAGCAATGAACAACAATGCTGTTATAAACACTTGTCTAGGAGTATCATTTGTGGTTTTGGGATTGAGATCTGATAAACAGCAAAAGTATGTTGAAGCTTTAGCAGAAGAGAAAGATTCACTTTTCAAATCTAACAAGGCAATGAAAGTTACAATGTGGGAATGGAAACAACAACTCTTTGCTGAAGCTGCCTCTGCTGGTAATTCTGCGGTTGTTCCTTTGTCTACACTTAAGGCCATCTATGGTGAAATCACTACAACTACTCAATCAAGTAATCACTCCAAACCTTCTCTTTTGCTTTCATTACCAATTATCTGTGCAGAATTTTTTTCTCTTAGTTTGTTAACAAGATGAGAAACTGGCTTTGAGATAAGTTGTGAAGTCATTAACTTGTTTTTATGTTCTTTCTTTCAGGTGACACAGTGAAGGAAGGTTCTAAAGTGTCTAACCCCAAGATCATGATTTAAGAAAGTTAAAATTTTGGCAGGTTTATTTCACTTAATATTACTCAATCAGAGCCAAGTAAAGATTAGTATTTAGTTATCATAAATTGTATTTGTAAACTAGTTTTGCATTGAGTATGTTGTTGGAATCATTTTTTGAACCTTTTGGTAAGTAAACAGAAGCCCTTAAAATAATCTGATCAAGACCAAAAAGGTTGATGAAACAAGTCTTTCTTCGTTCTCAACTTTTTTTCTCTTCCAGAATTAGCATCCTAGATTCATTTATCTTGCTTTGAAATGTTTAATCTTGTTTTTGTGAATTCAGCTTATTAACGGTTTTTTTGTATCTAAATTACTTTTTCTAATTGTTCATCATCGTCTCCATACTGAGAAAACCACAAAGGAGAGGGATACATGGGCCTGATCCGGGTCAAGTATCGGCCCATATTGTCTTCATTTAAGTAGAAACACATTGCTATTTAAAGTTATCTTCACGCGCTGTCCATAAGGGTTGTAGAAGAAAGTGAGTTCACGCGCTTTGCGTCCACGAAAGAGAGAAAATTCCAATCCGATAAGATTCCGATCTATTTCCCGGCGCCTGATCTCAACGCCGCTCGTTCGAATCGGTTAACTCATCTCCTTTTCGACTTGTTAATTTGCGCTTTGAACTGTGTTGACTTAGTTACGGTAACTCTATTATCTTATATCTCTGTTTGGCCTCCATTGCCTCCATACGTAGATCTTTGTCAACAAGCACCTTACTCCTTTCACGTCTGATTAATTTTTGTAGATTTAAACAATGGATCCAATGGATATAGTCGGCAAATCCAAGGAAGACGCTTCCCTTCCTAAAGGTTAGTTTTCTTTTTTTCTAATCCTCTGGCTATTCACCAATTTGTATCGTTACAGTGTGTATTATGCAATTAAGTTCTAGGTGTTTTTGAATCCAGTGTTATTACTCATTGAATATGATTTTCCAGGTTACAAAGAAAACTGCTTCATGGTTAAAAGGATTTGATTCATGAGCAATTTCAGAAACTTCACTTTTTGTTATCTTGCTAAGAAGAATGTTTTTGTTCTTTTCTTGTTTATAGCAACGATGACTAAAATCATAAAGGAGATGTTACCACCAGATGTACGTGTTGCTAGAGATACTCAAGATCAGATGTTACCACCAGATGTACGTGTTGCTAGAGATACTCAAGATCTTCTCATTGAATGTTGTGTGGGTTAGTAAGATCATATATTTTCATCCATATTTGAAAATTTCATGAGTTCTTGGTATTCTTAAGATGGGTTAACCATGGAAATCTGCTTAAAAACATTTGTTTTTGCAGAGTTTATTAATCTTGTATCTTCAGAAGCTAATGAAGTTTGTAACAAAGAGGACAAACGGACGATTGCACCTGAGCATGTTCTGAAGGCACTACAGGTTCTTGGTTTTGGAGAATACATTGAAGAAGTTTATGCAGCTTATGAACAACATAAGTATGAAACCATGGTAATAATTTTCTACATTCTCTTTAACAACACAAATAGTTTCCTATTCTTAAGAAGATGAAACCAATAATTTAATCGTCTCCTACATTGCAACTTTACAGCAAGACACACAAAGAAGCGAGAAATGGAACAGTGGAGTTCAAATGACAGAGGAGGAAGCAGCAGCTGAGCAACAACGTATGTTTGCAGAAGCACGTGCAAGAATGAACGGAGGTGCTACTGTTCCTCAACCTGAACAATCAGAAACTGAGCAGAGTAGTTCGCAAATCTAATAAACACCGTAAAGGGTACTTTTCAAATCCATAGGCAACAAGAAAAAAAAGCATCCTTTTAACATTCCCTTGTCCTCTGTTTATATGCTCTTAGTATGATTTTTCCCGATACATGTTAGTGTTTGATGATCTAAAAACACATGTGTTTCAGATGTAATTAGTAAGCATTTCCTTGTTTAGTGTTACTTCTGTCTTGAGCAAAAAAAATTAATTACTAAATTAGGTAACAGTTTTGGAAGTGGAACTTTATATACTCAAAGCTTAAGAAAATTGTGTTCTTTCAAAAAATTAGAAGCTAAATTAAAGATTTTAGGAATATTTATACCAATCACGCTGTGACACGTGTCGACTACGTAGACGTTCGATAACCAATCCGTTTCGGATATGTATTCTAGACGCGGGAGAGTGAGAGATCGAACATACGCATCAATGGCGTCTCTGCAACTCTGTGACGGTCATCTTTTCTTAAAGCCGTCTGTATCTCCTCGATTCATCTCTCAACGCATTTCTCATCGCCTGATTCCTAAAGCCTCTTCTTCTCCTCCTCCATCTCAATCATCTTCGTCTTCCTCCTTATCTATCAGTCGACGGGAGCTTCTCTACCAATCTGCGGCAGTATCACTCTCTATTTCCTCAATTGTTGGACCAGTAAAAGAAGCGAAAGCTGATGAACAGTTATCCGAATGGGAAAGAGTGTATCTCCCTATCGATCCCGGCGTTGTGCTTCTCGACATTGCTTTCGTTCCCGACGAACCTAGCCGCGGTAAATCCTTTCTTTTTTCAATCTTCCATTTTGAATTTCGCTAGTCTTCACTTACTGATTCATGCTAGAATTGTCAAATTAGGGTTTTTATTGGGAACGAGGCAGACTCTGTTAGAGACTAAAGATAGTGGAAACACTTGGAATCCACGCTCAATCCCTTCAGCTGAAGAAGAAGATTTCAATTATAGATTCAATTCGATTAGTTTCAAAGGTAAAGAAGGATGGATTATTGGCAAGCCTGCAATCTTATTGTACACTGCTGATGCTGGAGAGAATTGGGATAGGATTCCTTTAAGTTCTCAGCTTCCTGGAGATATGGTATTATTATTATATAGCCTCGTTTCCTCTGATGTTTTCAGCAGTATGAGAATGTGTTTGAGCTTTTATTTCTGTTCTAACAATGATGTAGGTGTATATAAAAGCTACAGGAGATAAGAGCACAGAGATGGTTACTGATGAAGGTGCTATATATGTTACTTCAAACAAGGGATATAACTGGAAAGCTGCAATTCAGGAAACTGTTTCAGCTACCTTGAACAGGTCTAGTTGCCCTTCTAAGCCTTCTTTTGGTTTATATTGATGGCAAAAAATTTTAAGTAGTCATGGAAGTTAAATCGGAGTTGTGTTTCCCATTCAATAGAGACCAAAGTAGAGACTCTAATTCAGTATTTCGAATGGTCGTGCAGAACAGTGTCCAGTGGAATCAGTGGTGCCAGTTACTACACGGGAACCTTCAGTGCTGTTAATCGTTCACCAGATGGAAGATATGTCGCTGTTTCGAGCCGTGGTAACTTCTTTCTTACATGGGAGCCTGGTCAGGTGAGCTTTTTATTTCAGCATTTGTCATGTGGTCTACTGTTGAAGTGGTGGTCCCTTTATGACATAAGTAGGTGAAGTTGTAAGCACTCACTTAGTCTCAGTCCGTTTTCTTATGGCTGATTTTGTTTCAGCTGATTACTTAGCACACGTGGGATAAATTGTGAAGAAGCCTATAACATGTATAATAATCCGTTGATTTATGATCTTAAGTATTACTTTTTGCTAAGAGTCGTACAAAGAATATCCAAAAACTTTTTCTTTTCGTATGTGTTGTGGATGCTCTTGAGAACTGTCAATGAACATAGTATTGGTACATTGCAGCCTTACTGGCAACCACACAATAGAGCGGTTGCCCGGAGAATTCAAAACATGGGATGGAGAGCTGATGGTGGTCTTTGGCTACTTGTTCGTGGTGGAGGACTTTATCTTAGCAAAGGCACTGGAGTAAGCACCTCTCCTCACCTTTTATTCCCTGAACATTTCCTTCTCATTTCATACCTAACATAGCTCGTTTTGAGATTACTATGACTTCACTGCCACAGTTTATCTTTTGTTATCTGCTATTTCCTGGACCAAAAACAAGGAAAATAAAACATTGTTTCCTTGTGATTTGGATTCTCTTCCAATGGCCGAATCTCTTCTACATCTGAATCTGATCTCCACTGTTATAATTGCTTAGATCTCAGAGGAGTTTGAAGAAGTTCCAGTACAAAGCCGTGGCTTTGGCATTCTAGATGTTGGGTATCGCTCAGAGGTAACATGAATTTACACAATGATCATTCAAATCTCTCAAATGTAGTCAGATATTTACACCATTGTTTGAGGGATACTACAGGAAGAAGCATGGGCAGCAGGTGGCAGTGGCATTCTATTGAGAACAAGAAATGGAGGCAAGTCATGGAACCGTGACAAAGCTGCTGATAATATTGCAGCTAACCTTTACGCCGTCAAGTAAGTCTAATCAAAGCATCAAAAAAGTATAACATCACTGATCTGGTGTTTACCAATCTCAAGTCTTTAGCANTTTTTTTTTTTTTTTTTTTGTCAACATTCGGTTTTGATTTCTTTTGCAGATTTGTGGATGACAAGAAAGGATTTGTACTTGGAAACGATGGAGTCTTGCTTCGATATGTTGGATGAAATTAAATGGTGAAATTAGAAATGGTTTTGTTCCAATCCTATATGTAAAATCCTTTGATTGTATTTTGATACTACATTACACTATTGTATCGGTTGAAAACCCCAATATATGGGCTTCAAATCTGTATTACAATAATCACGCAGAAGCAACCTTTGGAGGCACTACGAACTCAACAACAATAGTTTCATCGACAACCTTGTTCTTCTGCAACATGATCTGAGCCTCCACAAAATCCCCAAAATACGAAATCAATCCAATTGAGAAACCTTTAGCTCTTCCCGGAGAAAAATTCTCTCCAAAACTGATCTGATCAATTCCTTGAAATCTCTCCTTAATCGCTTCAATAATCTCCAACTTTGCTTCTTCTGTGATATCATCTTTCAGCTTCAAAAGCATGATTTTACCAATCGAACCTGGAGACGGTGCTAAGGTTTCCGGAACATGATCAGCGATCCAATCAACGGCCAAGATATCTTCACGGATAGATTCCGATTCTTTGACAACACGAACGTGATCGGGATGTATAGCGTAAGCGTTGAGATCTTCTTCAGAACTGTAACGGCTATGAAGGACGTGAGTGAAGGAAGTGGAGGAGCTAAGGCGGTGGATTGGACCGCAGGAGAGGTAAAGCACCTGGTCGAGATTGGCAAGTTCGTTGATACCGTTGACCATGGAGTTGATCGAGTTAACTTCGTCGTCCTTGAGCTTGAATAAGACGACGTGCTCGATGATCTGACTCGGGTTCGAAGACATGTGTACGTACGGCAGAGAAGGAAATGATGATTTAAAGATCATGCTTTAACATCCACATACCGTGTTATCCAATATCATATGTCCATTTTTATCTAACATTATTATTAAACCATTAAATAATGATTATTAGAATGCTACGTCACATAGATGTGATTACATGACTAATTTATCAAAAGAAAACAGTGTTGTTTCGAGACAAGCGAAATTAAAAATAAAAATTGCATAAAACATCGTTATTTCTCCAATTTGAAGAAATTGAAATCAAAATAATTTTCCTCAAATAGGGAAAACGACAACATTTTGTGGAATGTTTATTAAAAAAAAAAATTCCTTTGTCTCAAAACAATACCGTTTTCTCTATAAATTAGCCACGTAATCACATGACGTGACGTACTAATCAGCATTATTTAATGGTTTAATGACAATATTAGTTAAAATTGGCAAAAAAAAAGATTGTTTTTGAAATAGAAATTTTGAATTAATATGTTGTTCATATTAAATTTTGCTGAGTGTAATAATTCGGAAATGAAAATACTGATGAAAAAATATATAGTTTTTGGCTATTTTCTCAAGACTTCACAGAACACTAAGAAAATTATTTTCTGAAATGTAACGTTATTCATAACTATTTTCATTTGTTTTGATGTGGCATATCTTAGATTTAGACTTTTTTGTATGACTTGACTTTGATAGATTATGTGCAACATCTTATGATAGCTTAAAATGTATTTGAGAGATAATTATGAAATTAAAAGAGATATGTGGGATGTTATCACTCGAGTGTTGGTTTTTCAACGGTGAGTTTGTTGTCGTGAATAAACATCTTCTTCGTAACCTCAATGATATGGGATTCTGGACTCCTGTGCTAAAAAAACAAGATAATCCATTAGAATGGATCAATTGGAAATGTCTTAGGATATCTTCTGAGTTGAAGTCTATTTACAGGTAAAGTTTTTGTGGATATATATATACATAATAAAACTATGTAAAAGATACTAACACTTTTTTTCTCTTTTATAATACATACTATTCGGAAAATAAGTTTGGGTATTTTTTGTACAACTGTATACTTATTCTAATATTTTTCTTGACAACATAAAAATGATATAGAGCATAAAAAATATTTTAACGTTTGTAACAAAAAAAGAAATCATATTCTAACTATTATTTTTGGCCACTAAGTTTGAACTTGCATTCATATTTGAAGTTGACAAGTATTACACCAAACCAAATATTCGGATAGATAAATAAATAAATAAAATTCTTAAACAAAATATTTAAAACACAATTTTATTTTTGAAATGAAATATAAAAAAACCTTTTCAGAATTTTTTTTAAATAGTCACTAGATAGTATCTATTGTTGAAGTTGCTTGGTGTCTTAATGGTTAATTGATCAAATATGATTTCTCTTGCTAATTTGCACTACAACATTATTATTACCTCATGTATATTTGATAAAATTAGTTATTAGGCTGCAAAATCATGCAAAGGTCATAGAAAATACATGTAAAGGTCATAGAAAACACATGCAAAATGAATGAGAATTTTTACATTTTACATAATAAAATATCACTTCCCTAACTGTTTATAACCCTTGCCTTTCTGAACATGGCAGAGGTCATTGAGACTGAGACAGACATGCAAATTTAAAACTGTTCATAACTCTTTGGCCATTCTTGAAAATGTCAGAAGTCATAGATAAATGCATTTATAAAATTTTCAAAATTTTTATTAACATATTAGAAATCCCACTAGCTAATTTCCTAACAACAACAACCCATAATTGGCTTACACATATAAAATAAAAACTATAGACATCATCTAATATATTAGAATAAAAACACACACTTAGAAAAATTTAGATAAACCAAAAAATAAGCACACAATAACCTTCTTAAAATTATTAACTTTTAATACATCAATAAATCTCAAACATTTAATTAAAATCACTAATCAATATAGTATTGTTCTATCTCTTGACCACTCCTTTTAATCAAATTCACCATCAAACCATGTTTCATATACATAGTAAGTGCCAACTTAGGCTCCACCTTATGACCACTCACCACCTTAACCTTGTACCTGTAAACTATAGCAGCCGCCGTAGATTTCATCTGATAATAAGCAAAATCTTTGCCTAAACAAAGCCTTGGACCGCCGTTAAAGGCTGTGAATTTGTAAGCTGATTCACTTATGAATCGTCCATCTCTTAGCCACCTCTCGGGTCTAAACTCACGACAGTCTTTTCCCCAAATTGCTTCCATACGTCCCATTGCGTATATTGCGTATATTACTTTTTCTCCTCTCTTTAAAATTGTTCCATCTGGAAATATGTCGTCTTCTTGAACCTAACACAATAATAACAAAATTAATCAATGTAATCCTTCAGGTTTTATTGGGAAATAGCAAAACTTGACATTCTTGTGTTTCTTACCAAGAAGTCAAAATTATATTATTTATTAATTATGTGTCTTCCAATTTATTTTTTTTGGTCAATGATCTCCTCAAGAAATTTCATAGTATTACCTTTTATCTGCAATTGATTAGGTAACCTATATAATAAGGAGACAGATATACATTGATTTTAAGGATTTTGTTCTCAAATATTCTAACATTATGGGAAAACATCAAAACATGACATTCTTGTTTGTTACCTAGAAGTCAAAATTATATTATTATTTTTTAATTATGTGTCATACATTTCATATTAGACTTATCTGTTTACTGATTAGGTAACCTGTAATAAGAACATAAACAGACGTGTAGTTTAAAGGTTTTTTTTTTGTTTTTGGTTTTCTACTCTCTATTTTTCATAATATAAGAAACTTTAAGAAAATTCATGTATTTTTAAAAATTAATTTAATTATTTTTGTTTATCAAAAACATAATTTTTAGAAAATATGCAACCAATAGTTGTTTTAGTTTTTATTTAAAGTTATATCTTCTTGTGAGTATATTTTAGAATTTTTAGTCATAAAATAATTAACAAAAATACATAAAAACTGTAAAAACGCATTATATTTGAAATCAAAAATAAAATTCTTGAATACCTTGTAATATAAAACAGAGGGTGATGTTCTTAACATAACTATAATCAGCAATTTCTAAATTTAATTTGTTAATATAAAATCTAGATTGGGTTTCTTGGGAAAATATTAATAGAAAAATAGCAAAATGTTTGTTAAAAGTTACCTCTTTGTGATCAACAGGAACTGAAGGATACAATCTAAGAGCTTCGGACAAAGCAGCTTGTAGATAATCCATCTTCTTAATCTCTTCTGGTCCAAACACAGGTTCAAGATCTCTCTTCTCCACATTACCATTGACATCTCTCTGTTTCAGAATCTTACACATCTCAACCATGATCTTCTCTTCCACCTCTGGATTCTTCTCTAACAACCAGAAAAACCAACTCAAAGCCACAGAAGAAGTATCTCTCCCAGCAAGTATGAAGTTCACACAGATATCTCTAAGAAACTTGTCTGAAAAACTTTCTCCCTTCTCATCTTTCAAACCCATAAACACTGTTAAAAGATCTGATCTTTTTGTTGTTTCACCTTCAATAGACAGTTCCTTCTTCCTTGTCCTGATAACTTCTTCAGCAAAATCATCAACACCCTTTATTGATTCCTTTAGCTTCTTCTCTGTACCCAAATTAAGATACCTCATGAACTTCCAGACACAAGTAGGCATGACAAATCTCACAACAGCTGCTTCGGTTGCATCCTCAAAAGCTTTAGCAAAGGGTATTACAGGTTGGTCTGGACTAAGACATCCTGGATCAACTCCAAAAGCTATCATACAGACATTATCAAACGTTAACCTCAACAAGACATCTTGTAGATCTATAGGAGATGAGGTTTTAACAGAAGTTTCAAGAACAGGTAAGAGTCTTTTGTGAACTAACTCAAACAATGATCTAGTAGTTAACTGTCTGAACTTAGCTGAATGAAACTCGATACTCGCTGTTTTCCTCTGTCTCTGCCAAGTCTCATCATCTGCATTGAAGATTCCATCTCCTAGAAGGTCTCTGAGATTGTCTCTAAAGTAAGAACCTTTAGGGAAGACAGAGAAACGGTTCTTGAGGAGATGCTCAATGTTTCTTGGGTCGCAGGTAATAGTACTGTTGAGGCTACTAAACCAAGGACCTCTGAATTGAAAAGTACCGTTTTGAAGACAGAGAACTTCAGATAACCACTCGTAGACGTTGCCTCTGAGACCAAAAGCTAAAGAAGGAAGCATCCCAAGAAAAGGCCATACAGGAAGACCTTGGTATTTCTTCTGACGCAAGGAATGTATTGTTATAAAAGTTAAAAGAGCTATAAGAAGCTCAAGAATCTGAACATCTTTCAAGATAAAGAACCTCCGTGAAACTAAAGGGTCACTAGAGGAAGAAGAGGAGAAGAAAACGTGATTGTAAGAAGAATTGAAATCCATGGTGAGAATATGGAATCAAAAATGAAGAATGAGAAGAGAGATTAATAATAAAGGAAGTAGTTAGTTAGCAAGTGGGTGAAGAAGAAGAACGTTGCAATGAGTTTCTTGTGGGTGACTATTCTCAGGAGAAATTGGTTTGATTTGGTGAGCAGACAAAAACTGTGAACTTTTGTATTCCCAAGTGGCACTTGGTTCTCGTGTTACTTTTAGGGTTTTGATTGGGGAATTTCAAAGGTCGAATCTTTTAGAGGGTTTACGTGTATATACTTAAAAAATAGGGTTTAGAAAATTAGATTGAGTTTTTGACCAAAATTAGGAAAGGAGATGAGAGGGTTGTTGCTGATGGGTCACCTAAGTTAATACTATTTCTCATTTTTTAGGAGGGAATTAATGAATTGTATATTCCCAATAAACAAAAATAAAATAAAATTGGTTGTCCAGATTAAATACGATATAATTTGTGGGATTATGTAAAGGGATTTAAATAATCAAAATATAATTAATTAATTTTATGTAAAAGAAATTAAGCAGAAGAGGAAAATGACAAAAATGTGAGACATGATAGGAATATAAAGAGGCCATCGACGCTCTATTTTAGGCCCATTATTAAAAATGGGCCCAACTACGGTGATGGAACCGTGGAGGTGTGCAACCGAGTAAGTACCAACGCAGCCATCTTCAACAATGGAAGATTCTGATTCGACTGGAGCTCTTGCGATTCCCGATGCACTTCGGGCGTTTATAGCAATAGATAGAAAAAAGAGGGTGGAGGATCGTTTCTTTCTCGATGCACTTCGGGCGTTTATAGCAATAGATAGAAAAAAGAGGGTGGAGGATCGTTTCTGAAAATGGCGTCTCTTTTTAACAAATTTCAGCAGGTTAATGAATCTCTTGCTTTCTGTCTATGACCCTGTCGAATTTTTCCTCTCTAGTACTATCTTTTATTACTGGGTACGAGGAAAGTTTGAGTTTTTTTTCTGTTCATATTTAGTCATTCCATTTGCAAGAAGAAATAGATTGCAAGGAAATGAATCAAATGACATTAGATTCAAGGGGAATCGTGAAGCTTCCTTTTTTAGTGTTAAATTTCTTATGAGGTTGCTCATTTTTGGTCATTATTTTGACGATCCACGGGATCATTTTAGACCTTAGGGATTTGCAGGGTTTAGTAGGAGTCTTAAGCACCGCTTATTGAGATTTTGAATTTTTCTTCCATTGCTCATACTTTGTTTGATTACTTTGCATTTTTAGGCTATTGGAGTTCTTGCCAAGAGTACCACATTTGCTAAGAACCCAAGGCAACTGCAATTTGAAGCAGATGTTAACAAACTGTTTATGTATACAAGGTTCGTTATTTGTCTCAGAAGAGCTAAGTCTGATTTCTATAGTCCTTAATTTAGTTTATCTACCTTTAGATGATCCTTGTACAGTTATAAATTCTTGTAAATACACCCATTTTTTGCACTTATGATGTGAGCCAAATGTGTTTAGCTATAATCGATTGGGACGAGAGGCTGAGGAAGCGGATGCAGAAGAGATCATTGAGATGGCTGGTAAAGCCACTTTATCTGAGCAGCAGAAGCAAGTTCAAGAGAACATTCACTACCAAGTTGCAAACTTCTGCTCTTTGATGGATGGAATCCTTCTTCCCGATGTTAGCATGAACAAATGGGGCTCACAATCAACAAGCCCTCCAACTCCTCGTCCAAGCGGTCTTACTTTAGCCATTGGTAATGCTTTACCAGCTCCAGATAAGCCCCGTAAGTGGATACCTTACTACTTAAGTCGAATTGTCAACTTATTCGTCAGTATTTTTCTTTCCTCTTAGTTATTACCCTCACTGATTTTTCTTCAGCACAGTTGTTCCCAAGACAATGCCTTTGAAAATTGATGAAGTCTCACAGCAATTAATGGATAAAATGGGGTATACCCTCGAGATCAAACCATCTGTAATACCTCACAAAGACGCTGGTCAAGGTTGTTTCATCAGAGGCGAAGCAGACGTTGGAACTGTCTTAGCCTTTTACCCTGGAGTTATTTACTCTCCTGCTTTCTACAGATACATTCCTGGGTACCCGAAGGTTGATGCACAGAACTCTTATCTTATCACGAGGTATGATGGAACTGTGATAAACGCTCAGCCTTGGGGTCTTGGTGGAGAACACAGGGAAGTCTGGAATGGATCTTACACTCCTCCAGTCATAACAAACTCCAAAATTGCAGAAAATGGGTCAGACAGATTATGGAAAGCATTGAGCAAGCCTCTCCAAGGTTCGGGTAAAGGAAAAGAGGTTCTCGAAAGGAGAAATCCGTTGGCTTTTGGTCATTTAGCTAACCATCCGGCGAAAGATATGACTCCAAACGTTATGATATGTCCCTATGACTTCCCCCTGACAGGGAAAGATTTGCGGCCTTACATTCCGAATGTTTCTTTTGGAGATTCTGGAGAAATAAAGATGAAGAGATTTGGAAGCTTCTGGTTTAAGACAGGGAGACAAAGCGGGTCAGATGCTCCGGTCTTGAAGACACTGGTGTTGGTGGCTACGAGGGGGTTGTGTAATGAGGAGCTATTGCTGAATTACAGGCTGAGTAACTCTAAGAGACGACCAGATTGGTATACTCCGGTTAATGAAGAAGAGGATAGGAGAAGATGGAGCTAAACCTTCCTCACTTCTCTTCTCTGTTTTCTTCAAATGCTTTGTTTCGCGAGTGTTTTACACTTTTCGAATACAAATTTTTTCCGTTAAAGGTAATGCATTAAGAACAAAAAATCTTTCACCTTTTCTTATGAATAAGAAACAACAATGTGATCCAAATTTTTTCCGTTAAAGGTAATGCATTAAGAACAAAAAATCTTTCACCTTTTCTTATGAATAAGAAACAACAATGTGATCTACACGACCGCAGACTATGGTCTTTTTTTGAACATTTTTCTATTTGCTGTCTGGACGTGAATCAAAAAGAGGAAAGAATAGCTTCTGATACTGACTCCATTGTTTTTAATTATCTAAAGCTTGGGTTTGGTACTGTGAGGGGGGTCTTTCGCCCAGAGAGGTGGGATGATTCTATGGTCTTGCACTGGTTGCTGCTCTTCTTTTTCTTCGGGTTTTTCCTCGTCCTCTGTAACCGATTTGGAGAATGCATCAGGGTTGGCTTTGATACAGCTTTGTAATGCCACAAATGGATTCACACAGTCTGATCCCTGCAACAACATCAACAACAATATCTTTGTGAAACTAGTGGCACAAAAGACGTTCACGAGAAAGACACTTATTGACTATGTTTATGAACATTTGAGTTGAGGTTACATCATCCTAAACAATCTCATATGTTCACTTTGATCCCTGCAACAACAACCACACATCTAATATTCTTGTGAAGCTTCTCTTCTACAAAACGTACATGAATAGTTCAGGAGCATTTTTGGCTTGCATTGTAGATATGATGGTTAGAGGCTTAGAGCATTGTTGTAATTGAGGTTACATCATTCTAAACAAACTAATATGTTCTTCAGTAAAGAGTTACCTTTTCTTCTGCAGTGCTCTTAAGAAAGCAAAGGAATGCCTCGGAGAACTGAGACCCACAAGGGCCATTACGCAAATCAGCTATGCAAGGGCAATCAAGAGCTCTTTGTGCCTTTGCTTCAAGCGACTGGTGGATTTAGTAGTTGTCAGATAACTCATTAACTCAAAAAGTAAAGCTTGAAGATAACTAAACAAGAAGATTGAGGAATAACCTCATTCTCATTCTCATCTTCACCATATGCTGCAGCTTCTGTGATATTAGAAAAAAGAATAATCATGTCAAATTGACAAAATCAAAAGCTTTCTCTGAATTAAACTGGACTAGAAGATTGTATTCACATAGAATCTACAAAATCAAAGACTTACGAATTTTCCAACAAGCAAGAACATGATTTTGAATTGAAACTTAGGGAGAAAGGTAAATTCAATGCTATATTATTTCATCATCACCTATTTATTACCTATGCAACGAATTGGAAAGAAAAAAGAACGAACCTGCGAGGAGAGAATCCATTGATGGCGGTGAAGTATCATCGGCATGAGAATTCACAGGAGGAGTAGCGTCCGTCGTCGTTGAGTTATCGTCACTCTGAGCTTGACCCATCTTGAGCTAAAACCTCCTAAAGAATTTGGATAGTCGCCGACGTGAAGCAGATCGGTCCCTGAAGAAAATAAATGTCGACTATCTGAATTTTCCAACAAAACGAAAAAAACAAAATATGGCCCAGATTATCAAATTAAATGGGCCGGAATTTTAATTTAATTGGGCTTATATTAATATATGGGTTTCAATGGTGTTTAACTAGTTTTTTGGTGCTATTATTATTTCTTTTAGTAGTTGTTTGGTTTTTGTTCTTTCATTCACGATTTTGACAATTGTGCTCAAACTTTAGTTTTAGTTTTTTTTTGTTTTTTTTGGCTGAACTTTCGTTTTAGTTTTATGTATTTAAAATTACTAAAACCTTTTTTGGAAAAACAGCAAGAAAGAGAGGTATGATGAGTCTTAGGTTGTCAAAGTGAATTGTAGGGACAACTTTTTTGATATAAAAAAAATGGCTTTGTGAATTGTGAAAACATTTACGTCACTAATTAATAGATAAGCAACCGGAGCTTCTAGGTCTAGTGGTAAAGGAACCTCGGCTGAGGTATCTCCCACCAGAGTTCGAGTTCTGGCCACTGCGGGTTTAACTACGGGATGCAGCGTTCCAGAACCATAAGTACAGGAGACCCTTAAGTGGGGGTTTAAAAATTCCGGTGTACGAGTTTCGGTCCAATGGGCTAGTCGATCCACGATTGAATGGGCCGGACACTGGATTATAATAAAAAAATAATAATAATAGATAAGCAACAAGATAAAAAGGAGTGACTAAAATATGTTGTTATGTCCTACATGGGATCATTCTTACATCAAGCCGCAATTGACGCTTTTGAAAATGCATTTGAGACAAAACAAATCGTTGACAAAAAAAAAAACAAAATTACAAATCGAAATTGAACCGTTATAAGTTAAGACTATTTACTCCCCTAAATTTTAACCTCAAATTTCATTTTTCATGTCTTATAATAATAATATTAAAGTTTTTTCAACCATCTAGCTGCCAAAATTATTATTCAAATTGCTTTAAATATAAGTTGCAGCCTAAAATTTCCGAAGACACATATCTAACCATCTTGATTTGTCTTATTTAATTTGAAATTAGATTTATTTCAAATCAATAGGTTGGCAACATTAACATCACTATTAATATTCAATGATGAAATAGAAATTCATAGTATAACATCAACATGTGATTACAATTATGTTAATTCAAAATTGATCACGTAAGTAATTAATTATTAGAAATCGATAGTTCCACCAACATAACAAGTTATTTAAATTACATTCAACTAGTTATCGTCCATTATTTTCCATTTTAGACTTAAAAATCTTTATATTTTGCAGTGTATCAATATATATACTCCCATTTGAAAAAATAAATTCTTCTGTATTTTTATTTATGAGAAAAATAGTGGCATATATGAAGAATTTACATGAGTTTATTAATTAGTTTATAACTTATAATGAATAGAAATCAAATGATTTTTTATTTTTTTTCAAACTGATTTGCGCTCCAACGTTCGAAAATACAATAGGGATACTCGTGAATCATCCAACGGTTATAATTCTCCATGTGAATCTCTTCAAGACCTTTTGTCTGAAATTTTCAAAATAAAATTTTGGACTTTTTTTCCTCCTTTTCACCGTTACTATAAGTAAAGGTGGATCATTTTTCAAGATCCAACCAAACTTATTCCACCAATACCAAAACAGCTTCTATTCACTTCACTTTAAGCCAATTCCAGCCAAAGCTAACTCATTCTGTCTGAAAAGAAAGAAAAAAAAATCATATTTTTAGCCATTTTTTCGTAAAATTGATCAAAACCCAGTTTCCCAAAATGCAAAATCTAAAATGGGTTTTGAATCTCTTATTTGTTTCTGCTCTTCTTCATAATTTTGTTCATTCATCATCATCACAAGTACTCTGTTCAGACCAAGACAGAGCATCACTTCTGAGTTTCAAGTCAAGCATCATCAAGGACACAACAGGAGTTCTAGATTCATGGGTTGGTAAAGATTGTTGCAATGGAGATTGGGTAGGTGTTCAATGCAATCCCACCACAGGAAAAGTCACCAGCTTGACGTTAGAATCGCCTCTGAACGAACCTACTCTTTACATGAAAGGCACATTATCACCTTCACTTGGTAATCTCCAATCTCTTGAGATTTTGTTCATTTCTGGAACCAAATTCATCACTGGTTCAATCCCCAACAGCTTCTCTAAGCTAACCCGTCTTAGCCAGCTCATACTCGATGATAATTCTCTCCATGGGGATGTTCCTTCTGTTTTAGGCCATCTTCCATTGTTGGAGAGTCTTTCATTAGCTAGAAACCGTTTCTCAGGTTTTGTCCCGGCGAGTTTGGGGAACTTGAGAAGCCTTAAAGCGATGATTTTGACTGGAAATTCCTTGTCCGGTCCTATCCCAGTGACTTTCAAAAACCTCCTCAAGCTTCAGATTCTTGATCTCAGCTCCAACTTGTTATCTGGGCCAATCCCAGGTTTCATTGGACAGTTTCAGAATCTAACAAATCTCGTTCTCTCCAACAACAGATTATCTGGGGCATTACCTGCTTCTGTTTACAACTTGAGGAATCTTCAGGAGATGTCATTGCAGGGTAATGATCTATCCGGACCGCTCTCAGATAGGATCAGCAATTTGAAGTCTCTCACTACCCTCCAATTAAGCAACAACAAGTTCATTGGTCATATACCAAGTTCCATTACAAGACTGCAGAATCTCTGGTATCTCAATCTCTCAAGAAACCACTTCTCTGATCCTCTTCCTGTTGTTGTAGCCAGAGGCTTTCCTTCTCTAGTCTCCATTGATCTTTCCTACAACAACCTTAATCTTGGAGCAATCCCAAGCTGGATCAGAGACAAGCAACTCAGAGATATCAACTTAGCTGGTTGCAAATTGAGAGGAACCTTGCCAAAGCTAACAAAACCAACCGACCTGACCTCGCTAGATTTGTCTGACAACTTTCTGACAGGTGATGTTTCAGTTTTTCTCAGAAGTATGATCAGTCTTCAGAAAGTGAAGCTCTCCAAGAACCAGCTCAGGTTTGATCTCTCCAAGCTGAAGTTGCCAGAAGGAATAGCCTCCATTGATCTTAGTTCAAATCTAGGGACTGGGTCGCTTTCAAGCCTGTTAAACAACAAGACAAGTAGCTTCTTGGAAGAGATCTATCTCACCAACAACCAAATCTCAGGGAGGATACCTGATTTCACAGAAAGCTTGAACCTGAAAATTCTCGACATAGGAAGCAACAAAATCAGTGGACAAATCCCAAGTTCAATATCAAACCTTGTTGAACTTGAGAGACTTGACATCTCAAGGAATCATATTTCAGGAGGCATACCTCAAGCTTTAGGACAGCTAGCGCAACTCAAATGGCTTGACCTCTCGATCAATGCACTTACAGGAAGAATTCCAGATAGCTTGTTGAACATCAAGACGATAAAACATGTTAGTTTCAGAGCCAACAGATTGTGCGGACCGATTCCACAAGGAAGACCATTCAACATATTTCCTGCAGCTGCTTATCTGCATAACTTTTGCTTGTGTGGCAAGCCATTACCAGCTTGCAGAAAGACAGTGAAGTGAATCCCAAGACACACGTTCTCAAGTGGCCAGTCCAACGCTGACTTTATCAAAATCCCTAAACTTTTTTCTCAAGTGGCCAGTCCAACGCTGACTTTATCAAAATCCCTAAACTTTTATGCATTTCTTCATAATAGATGATATCTTCTATTTGTCTTTCACTTTTTTTTTTCTTACAGTTCTATTGTTTCAATTTGATTCTGTTTCCAGTTTAATCCAAATAAACTTTATCAAAGCATAGAATCTAAGCCATATAAACTTATAAATCAAAGTTACTGTTTCCAGTTTAATCCAAATAAACTTTATCAAAGCATAGAATCTAAGCCATATAAACTTATAAATCAAAGTTACTTGTCTACAGCATTGGTAGAACCAAAGAAATAAGCTCCATTACTTGTCTAAACAAAAGGAATCACCATTTCAGGGAACTACAAGAAACCCACTAGCTCATAAACTAGCTTCAAAATAACAAAATTCATGATAGCCGTAATATACAGTAATTCAGACGATTACATATTCATTTCAACAAGACTAGACCCCCCAAGAACGAGCTACCACGTTTAGAAGTCATCCAGATTCTCTTCTTCCTCTTCTTTACCTTCTGCATCTTTGTTGTCAACTTCCTCTTCCTCAGCCTCATCAGCTTGTTTCTCCTCAGCATCATCAACATCATCTGATTCCTTCTCCTCATCCTCTTCCTAAAAGAGTCATTGAATTATCTTAATACTCTAGATTCCATGTATATGAAGTAGAAATAAAGGACAACCATTTAATTATGATACACTTACTTCCTCATTAGCATCATTGCTTTCAAGTTGCTTGTTATATTCTGCCTTGAGTTCAGCAGCTTTGTCCAAATAGACTTTCTTCTCCTATATAATCAAAGAAGGTATAAGAACACTGTAAAGCAAATCACCGTAAAACTAAACTTTCTTCTCCTATATAATCAAAGAAGGTATAAGAACACTGTAAAGCAAATCACCGTAAAACTAAGATGCAAATGTATAAAGCAACTCACTTCCTCAGTCAAAGACTTCCACTTTTCACCACCCTGTTTTGCAACCTAATGCAAATGTATAAAGCAACTCACTTCCTCAGTCAAAGACTTCCACTTTTCACCACCCTGTTTTGCAACCTACATCATATACAGTAACAAACTTTAGCAGACCTCATCAACACTAAGCACTCAAATGCAGTAATGTGTCAGGTATTTCAAAGTCTTACATCCTTGACGTTAGAATCAGGGTTCTCCTCTTTAAAAGTTTTACGGAAATCACTCCTGAAAAGTAAAAGGTCCATATCAGTATCATCATGTACAACTATAAACAAACCCAATTTTCAAGGCAATGAACATTACATGAAGATAAAGAAGGCAGTAAGAGGTCGCTTAGGCTTGTTAGATGAACTCTTCTTCTCATCTTTAGCCTTTCTGAGTCTCTTCGGCTTAGGCTCATCAGATGCAGACTTCTTCCTGAATTAAAGACAAACAAGATCAGGAACTCAAGCTCAAACATAGATTAGAAACAATGCATTCAGAAGTAAGCGCAAAGATAATTACTTCTCAGCAGGTTTCTTCTTGGATTGCTCTTTCTTCTTTGTTTCTGTTTGTGTTTCCACAACTTGTGGATAATTACTTCTCAGCAGGTTTCTTCTTGGATTGCTCTTTCTTCTTTGTTTCTGTTTGTGTTTCCACAACTTGTGCTTCTGAACAACAATCTTGGATTGCTCTTTCTTCTTTGTTTCTGTTTGTGTTTCCACAACTTGTGCTTCTGAACAACAAAACAAAGATTATAAGACTATGACAAACACAAAACAATAAAGAAGGGAGAATGAAAAATGAAAGAGATGCTTACCCAGATTCACTCTGATCTTAGCGTCGAGACTACAATTGTGCATGCTAATAAGCGCTACAGCTACATTCTTGTTACATCCTTCACTGAAATCGTTAAAAAACAAAATCACAAAACTAATAAGAAACCTAGAAACCCAATAATCACGAAATCCGATTGAAAAAGAACCCTAAATCAAACAAATAGATTGAAAGAGTAAGTATAAACTCACCAGCGAACAAAAGCACTACCATCTTTAGCACGAAGTAGGGTAGTAGTAGTGTTGGTGTTGCTGCTCGATTCAGCTTCAACTCTTTTCCTTTGCTTTGCTGCGTTTGAATTAGTCGACGCGCCAGCCATTTTTGCTATTAACTAGTCTCGTAATGGAGAGAAGTTTTTCTCGAGAAATCGATTGGAGATGATGTGAAGATCCAGAGACTCGTTAATGGAGGAAGAAAAAGAGGGGAATTAGCAAAATTGAGAGGGAAACGAAACTTGTTCTCAATGGCGCAACCGCCAAAATTGTTTTTCCTTTCCATTTTTTGGCGTAGATCATTGACGTGGCAGTCAAATCCACCGTTGATTTTGATATTTTTGATTTAACTTTTTTAATTCGCGGCTTTTTGTTTTAATGGACCATCTATAACCCTAATAAGGCCCATTCGTAGTCCTAATTTTTATAATACCCAAAATAAGCCCCTATAGGCCGGCCCACTAAATGGCTTACACAAAGTTAATATCATGAGAATTTATCGGACTTTGAACTTTGGTCTCGAAAGTAAACTGTTTGGTTTATTGGAGAATGGGTCGTAATTAAATAAAAAACAAAAAAAAAAAAGTAAAAAAAAAAAAAAAACAAAAAAAAAAAAAAAAACAGAAGAGATAACGGTAAAAGTGAGAAAAAGGCTATAGTAAGAGGAAGAGATAGGCATGTGGGTATGGTGCAGAGATGAGAAGACTTTAGGGTGATGG
Organism: Physaria fendleri; assembly: GCA_036630335.1. Lineage (NCBI taxonomy): Eukaryota > Viridiplantae > Streptophyta > Magnoliopsida > Brassicales > Brassicaceae > Physaria > Physaria fendleri. The sequence goes on along the minus strand of CM071717.1, from coordinate 3,258,616 downwards.
GAATCCCTGATGATTTTACATACATTGTTCTCGCTTCTTGTGCCCACCCACCTTCTCTCTTTCAAATCTCACTCAGTTTTTTCTAGGTCATTTTACTTAATGTGTTTGAAATTTTTAATCTATTCATCAAGTGTTAATACCATACATAGTTCTCTGTCTTTGTGAGAGCATATTAATTTAGATTGTCTTTACAAACCAAATTGTGATGGATTATTGGAATTTCTTATAGTGATAAACTGTTTTAACTACATCTCTTCTACTTCTTTTCTGTTTATGATATTTGTCTTACCTTTTTGATATTACAGTAGTAAACATATCATTAATAACTCTCTTTCAATATGATAATCATTGCGAGATTATGACATAAATACTTGCAGAGATTGATATATCTCATAACTAAAGAGGAGATGATTAACATAAACAAGCAATTGCTTTTACATTTTAGAACACAGCTAACTCTACAAACGTAGATACTACACAAGTTCTTAAAGACATAAGACATGAAGATGCATAATTATATAAATAGTTTGTATTTTGGGTTAAAGAGAGTCGAAGTTAAGAGAATAACTGAGAGGATCATAGTTGAAACTGATGTGTTTCTTGTTGTGTTTTGACGATCTCATCTTATTCTTCATCTTCTTGATCTCGTACTTGATTCTCCACAAAATGCTTTTAATCAGCTTCTTCTTCTTCTTCCCAAGCTCCATTACCATTATGCATCCCATTTGTTTTTTTTTTTACCTTTTCCTGGTTAAAAGTAAAAGAGAGATAGAGAAAGTGTCCAAATGTGGAGATACAAAAGAAAAATAACGAGAAGGAAGACTCTATTTATAAAGCAACACATCTTTGTTCTTAGACTTGTACCAAGAAGAGTAGTGATGTTGACCTCTCCACTTTAAAACTTTATATCTCATTTTTAATTTAAAACACAAACATGAATTTTATGATTTTTGTTTTATTTTTTTTGAAAGAATGTTACATTTTATTTCAAAAAAAAACCTTTTTTACAAAATTGTTCAGAGACCTCAGAACAAGCTCTGAGTTTTACAAAAATAGGGACCAAAAGATTAGAAAACATACCTGAGGAGCAACCCACCTGCAAAAACCTCAAAGCAAGCAAAACCAAAACCAAGTAATAAAATACAATTTCTAGTTCAGTTTTTAATAAGAATAACAAAGAAAAGCTTTGAACAATCTCCCAGGTGAGCTTGAGCACAGGTACTTTAGAAATACGATCTTCCCCTGCATTCCAAGGCAAAGATTTGAAGCAGGACATTTGAAAGCTTTAATCAAAGCAAGCAAAACCAAAACCAAGTAATAAAATACAATTTCTAGTTCAGTTTTTAATAAGAATAACAAAGAAAAGCTTTGAACAATCTCCCAGGTGAGCTTGAGCACAGGTACTTTAGAAATACGATCTTCCCCTGCATTCCAAGGCAAAGATTTGAAGCAGGACATTTGAAAGCTTTAAAAGCCAGAACAGATGTTTGAGAGACTTAGCTGTTGCTCTTGGGTTAATCAGAAAACTGATACCCAA
>CM071717.1:3239395-3249783 GCA_036630335.1 Physaria fendleri | reverse complement strand
TAACTGGAGACCAATTCGAAACAACCATAGGAAGGTCCGCAATAGTCCACATACCTCTGTTTAGAACCTTGTCTCTGACTTGTTTGACATTTATCCGAATCCTTACCATCCTTTTATTGACAGTGTAGACTTCAAAAGCAACATCCTTAAAGCCAAACTTCCATATCTGCTTGATAATAACATGAATAACCCCCGGATGTGGCGCTTTGTCAGGAAAACTCCCCACAATCAGCTCAGTCCATAGTGGCTTATCATCTTTTTCAACTTCAGAAGGAAAACTCCCCACAATCAGCTCAGTCCATAGTGGCTTATCATCTTTTTCAACTTCAGAGGGGAGACCAAAGATAGATCCACCTGCAAGCTTTGTAGAGTCAATAGCAAAACTAGGCAAACGAGAAGAGTTATCAACCATTGCTGAGTAAGAGAGCTTAGCTTTCTGCTCTTGAGAATTCAGAGAATTAGTCTGATTCCCAAGAGACTGGGCAGTGTTCAAAGGCAACTTGACTGAGGATCGATCCTTGTTTTCAGTAGGCAAAGCATTTACTCCTAATTTAGGATCAGGAATCGAAGATGTAGACTGGACCATTTCAGTAGGCAAAGCATTAGCTCCTGATTGAGGAACAGGAATCGAAGAAGTAGACTGAGCCATTTCAGATGATTGAGTCTTCTTCATCGGGGAAAGGGGGATCTGAGATCGCACCTCTACAGAACCAAAAGATATAGAATCACCATTAATATCTGAAGATGCGCGAGAAAGCTGCTTTTCCCCAGCTACAGGAAAGAGACCGCGCCTAAAACGAGCAGAACCATTGAGATCGGGAAAGTCTAGTCGCGAAGAGAGAATCGGTGAAGAGGAACCATCACGAGCCACCGGAGGTGAATCCGAACAGCTCATCGTCTTCACCGGACCAGGAAACCTTAAAACGCTGAATCACAACACCCCAACCACCGTGAAACCACCGAAGATGACCACTAGGCTCTTATCAACTGGTGCGTCGTATGATTTTTGTTTTAGCATATATCTCTAATCTCTTTGCTATAGGATTTTTAACTGTCCAATTAAGTTACTAATCTACAATATCTCAAGATTAAGCCAAGCAAGCAATAAGACTTGTGAGGCGATTAGAATAGTTACCAACTATATGTTTTCTTTTTCAGTTTTAATATGTCCTATCGATCTAATGAGTTTTAAGTTTTACTGAATCAATATAACTGTTGAAAATACTATCCCATATGCACTATTTACTTTTTCTTGTTCATTAATTTTTGCAGATAAACTCATTAAGAAGTGTATTTTTTTACACATAAGGATGTACAACAAATTCATAAAGAATATACACTATAAATGGTTAAACACACTTTCTACTTTACAAAAATTTTCTGCATTTATAAATGGTAAAGTTCAAACTTCGAAATCGAGGAAATCACCATAATCAAATTTTATCCATAACAATATTTTAGGGATATACAGTAGCACTAAAGGATAATTTATAGGCGACTTAAGCTAATTTTTTAAAAAAATAAGTCTGCGTATGTTGAGCATTCCAAATACTAAAAGCATTTTTTCATATATTTACCTATTTTTTGTAACAATTTTTTACATATAGCATTTGACTGTAATGACCATAGAATATGACAGTCAAATATACACCGAACAAAATGTTAAATCTTATAATCATGACATGCATCTCGAGTCCCGAGTCTCTTGAAAAGATGGTTGGTTTATCTTGAAAAGTCATCATAATAATCAAAAGAAATAGATTAACATACGAATTAATCTTAAGGTTCTGGTCAAGAAGAATACGTCAGTAAAGTAAATAAAATCCGGGGAGAGAATCTAAATCTACAAAAAGAGACAAACGAAACTGAACAGTTTGGTCTCGGAGGAGGGGAAAAAAGAAGAAGAGATCGAAGAAGGTGAAGAAGAGTAAGTTGTACAGCTAAAAGCCTCTGTTTGGTCGTTGTCTCTCTAACGTAACACAGTGCAGAGTTATGGGATGATGCTACATTAATACTTCACATTTTATTTTTAATTTAATTTATTGTTTTTTTTTATTAGGGTTGTTGATGACAAATCTGTTACATCGTTTTGGCAATTTCGTTTTCTCAAGAAACCTCTTAGTCTGTTGGATTTATTGCAGTTTTTGTAGATTGTTTCTATTTTCTTTTTTCTTTTTTTTTGTTTTTTTAATTATGTCTTTATTTTCGACAATTTTTTAATTCTTATTCATCTTCTTAGTACATTTGTTTTGGCCTATATCACCTAACTGAATATACATTACTGAATTGAAATGTGTTTCTAATATATATCTCAATGGATGAGATGTAACAGATTGAATTATTGATGGTTGAAGTTACCTCAACTACATTTTCAGTTATTACCATCATGGCTTATAACAAATCATCTAACAAGTACTAAAATATAGTTTAACATATGCCAGAGTTATCTTAATGACTAAGCATATAAATCAAGCAGATAAAAATGGTGTTGTTATGTTCCAACAGATGCTGGAGGCTGGAGCTGACAGTGATTATGAGTAAATTGGTGACCCATACATTCTCGCCAGCTTAAGTAGCAAATCGATATAAACTCTCGGATGCTTAAATATAAGATGGTGTGTGTGTGTACACATTGTGAGAACATTATCAAGAATCCTTCTATGGTTGTAAAGACTATTCAGTGAATGTTACATTGAATCCACGAGACATGATAAGCTTAGGGAAGACATTGCCCTTTTTCTTTTATAAGAAAAGAGAATGCTTACTGATCCATGGCGCTCACTAGAAGAGTTGTTAGTAGAGAGGTACAATTATTGAACACAGGTTAGCAAGAAGTAAACTTTTCAATCATGGTCCGTGACTTGTCAAGAACAGACAACATCATGTTCAGCAGTTCACTCCCAGCTAAAACATGTCAAGTGCTGAAATACTAATTCTAAGCATGCCAGACGGTCATGGATATGCATAAGAAACAAAAAAAGGTTTTAGTTAAGTATTAAAGCTATTAGGAGTAAGCCAATGACATTGCATTCCCCAAACCTGAGGGAGATTAAGATGGTGGACAAGAAGAGAGTAAGAAGGTGAGATTTTGAATGATTGTTTTCTTTGGATTAGTATTGTTAAATGGTCTTATGCTTTTGTGTTGTTTTATATATTGCATCAAAATGCCTAAGAAGAAGAGTAGTAGTAGCAGTTCTAAGTTATCAAGAATCCAATGAGACAAAGTACAGTACCAAAGTACTTCTCCTTCAATTCAATAAACATGAAGCGACACTTGGGAAAACTAGCGTTGGCTTTGGAGAACTTACAGTTTCCAGCTTAGTCTAATGCTAACAAGAACAACATCATAAAATCACGGAGGCTTAAGCATCTCCTACATCTAACACAAACTTACGATCTCCTCAAGAACAACAAATCTAGATTGCATTTTCATCAACCTCGCTAGAACAACTGCACCACAATACAAAGATCACTACCAGAGTACCACAACCACAGAGTCTTACTTATATACATATATCTCTTCCACAAACACTAGATAAGAGGGAAGCTTGTGTAGTTGCAAAGAGAGGAACGAAAAATTTTACAGACCAAAATATTTATAGGCTAAAGACACCTGAATCCAACAGAGAACAAAAATACTTGCACAGGAGAATCATCTGAATACCTAAGAAACCTGTTTCGGATGAGACCTTTTGAGAACAGGATAGCTCCAACGATGTTAATCTAATGTCCCTAACTCAATCTAGTAAAAACAATGTGATCTTCATGAGCCTGAATCACCCTTACCATCTTGATCAAAATCCAACCTTTTTGATATCTAAATAAAGCTAGTCTCAACTGCAAAACTCCAAATCTGCCTAGCAAACTAGGTGTTATCACAAGTTGTTGATCTTGATATGAAATCATTTGAGACAAAAAACCACTTCAAGATCCAACTTTTTCGTTTCTTCTAATCTATCTAAGAACCCTGTCTCCGTTAGATACCTAATGGATGAGAGACCTTTCGAGAACAGTATACTTCCAACGATGTTAGTCTAATGTCCCTAACTCGATCTAGTAAAAACATTGTGCATCATCCTTACAATCTTGATCAAGATCCCACCTTTTTGATATCTAAATAATGCTAGTCTCAATTGCAAAAAACTCCAAATCTACCAATATAGGTGTTATCACAAGTTGGATCTTTATATGAAATAATCTAAGACAAGATCCAACTTTTTCGTTTCTTCCAATCTATCTAACAGTGGGAAATCAATAAAGAGATCTTCAAGGCAAAGGATCAAATTAGCATCAATAGAAAAGTGAAGCCTTTATGTATATATGCATGCTAAAAGTATACACATCACTACATACAAAATCATTCTCAATTCCCAGATTTCAGCAAACACAACAAATATCAAAGACTGAGAAAAGAGAAAAAAAGAAGAAGTGTTTGCCTTTTTGGTTGATTTCATCAAGCATCAATAAACTCAAACTCATCTTCCTTAAGATGTGCAACAAATCTAACAGGACCACGACCTTCAATCGTTGTGACGAATTGAACCTTATACGGAAGATTAGCTGAGATTCGTTTCCCTTTCCAAACAGCAACGTAATCTTTAAGTGTACCTTCCATACCTGCCAAATCAACTTCTGGAACTCGATTTACATGATAAACCTTCAACGGAACAGTTACTCTAACCCTAGATCCTATCTTCGCCTTCGCTTCCGCTTCGATTTCCTCCTCTGAAGACGAAGGATTAGCGTCTGCGTTTACTGAATCAGCGGATTTTACTGCTGCATCGCATCGAATTGTGATTCTTGATGTTTTTCTTGAACTTGAGTGTTTGATTTGAGATTGAGATGTGAAAAGCGAGAGTGGTGTGGTTATGCAAGATTTGAGCGCGGTAGGGGAAGTAGCAGTAGTGGCGGAAGAGGTGAGAGAGTCGTGAGAGGTTGGTGGACGAACGGTGGTAGTGATCGCCGGTGACAAAGCCATGGTTCTACTCATCTGAAGTCTGAGAGACGAGAAATTGTGAATTATTTGGCAACAATTATAAATATATATACAGTTTCGTTACGTTTTTACAGTTACTTCTATCAGCTTTTCTAATAAATCACTAACATTTGCTTCTTCTTTTTTTATGTGAAAATCTTCATTTACATTTTTTTTTTTTGATCAAGACTTCATTTACATATTTATCTGATTTTTGTGGCTGATATAAGCAGACAAAATTAAAAAAAACATGTGAATGAAATTTGATAACAAAGTTTTAGAAAATTAAAAGGATAAGAGTGAATAGTAAGAAGTGAAAAGGAAATGGTGAAGAAGAAGTAGACACAGAAAAAGAAAGACGTGTGTCTTTCTCTTTTTTAACGTACATGTATATTACAGGTCTTATCTTTCTTTGGAAACGAATACATACAAGTGTTATTGTGTCCACAAGTTAAATCACTTACGTATATATCTGGTTAAAAGGCATATCGAGAGATGTTTAGAAAGTTCGTCCAGTTAGCACAAGCATGTGGATAATACTATCAAACTACTTCCATTGTGGTATTGTGCTATCACGCGTTTTTTTTTTCCAGTCCTTATCTTTACCGATCAATTACAAAGTTCACTCTAATCTAGACTTATAATATAGATATAAGATATGACAGTATTGAGTTTGAGTGTTTGACCACCATTTCATAACACATCTCCAAGTTGCAGAAACTGTAAAGAATAAAATAGGTAAGACAATTTTACCTTTACACACTCAACATACGGAAGAGAAAGGTGTCGACCTGTTTGCAGAAGTATAAAAACCCTCAGCAACCTTAGTCTTCCACACCCACGAACCAAGATCATGTCCATTGTAGTAACTACAGCGATTTGGTAGTTTACTCAGTACTTGATCCGAATATCCTGAATATATAACAAACAAAAATTTCTAAACCCTTTAGATTAGTTATATAACATTGTAATTAAAAGACTGATTAGAGAACAATTGGTTATGATAGCATTTTCATATTATTAAAAGCTGGGACATGACAATCATCTTGTAATAACTTTTTTTTTTTTTTTGAGTATTATTTTTGTAATAATTCTGGAATGATAAAGATAATGATGCCATTTAATTCTAGGTGGAATATTCATGGTAACACGTTTTGTCACGGGTGAACAATTGGACTACAAAAGCTTTCTGGATGTGGAATGATCTAAAAGAAGAAACTGGAATCCTACAGGAGCTGGTCATACGCCATTATTACACTCATAAACTGGGCAATATGGAAGGCGATCAGAACTTTATGTTAAAATCTCAATTCAGAAACATAAAAAGATTAACACTAGTATGTAACTGATATTGAATCATTTCATCCATTGCTAGTTAATTTTAAATTAGAAACCTATAATCTCTAAAGTATATTTTAATTTATTATATTATATTTATCAAAAGTATTAATTTATTATTATATTTTTGTAGTATTATTTCTAAATATTTTTTTTAACTTATTTTTATGTTTTCTTTAAAAAAATGAGTAAATTATTTACAAGTATTTATTAAACTTTAAATTATCTTCTATTTTACACAAATTATAATTCAATGTTTTGTTGACAATAGTTCCAAATCCAAAAATTCAAATTTTGAAACAAAATCATATAACAACAATATTGTATATTATAAAGTTTTGAACAACATTTATTTTTAAATGTTATCAAATTTTATTTATATTTTGGAAAAATATATATTTAAAATCGTGTAATTTATAGTTAATCACTAATGTAATCTTTTAGATTTATTTAAGTGATTAACAAAATCCATATATTGCATGGTCAACAATATTTAATCTGTAAATGGAGATATAAATGTGGGATTCCTCATGAATTCTTGACAAAACTGAGACCTTTTTGTTCATCAGATTACGAGAGAACGTAGTTAGATTTTTCAATGTATATGTTTTACACAAATGTGGTCATGAATCTCATTTTGTAAGTTGATTTATCCTTGATCTGAAGATAATTTCATCTTATTTTGAAATAATCTTTAAAATAAATTAAATTGATCCAAACAAACAGTAGTTTTTTTTTTTTAAAAAAAACCTTTTTTGTCAAGCAACTCTATCTAGAAGGTTCTAATAATTCGGGTCGGGTATTGGTGGGTGACCCGAAAAAAAAAAAATGCACACAAAGGGCCTGATTGGTTGGGGCTGTAGCTTTGGAGTTTTAGCTGTAGATTCTTGGCTGTAGACTTTTGGGCTGTAGCTTTACGATGACTGTAGATTTTTGGGCTGTAGCTTTAAGATGGCTGTAGACTTTTGGGCTGTAGCTTTAATATTTGCTTTGAACTCAGGGATTTACAAAGCTTGATTGCTTTAGGTTTAAGGCTTTGGACAAAAAAAAAAGCCAAAGCCCCAAACAATCACCCCCTATATGAATGCCCAATTTTGACGGGAAGATAAACTCTTGGCCTTTTAAAAGAAATTAAATTAGAGGATATCAAATTATTCCCACAATTTGAAGTAGCAATTGACTACACCGAAAGTCATAGATGCTAAAATCTTTTGCAAAAACATAAATCTAAAATCAATTATATTAGTCTATGAATGGTTGACATGTATGTTGGGGATAAGATGATTTTTATTATTTTCGGCTCAATAAATTTGGATTAGAGTATGCAGTATACCAGGTATGCGTATCAACATACAATGTTTTATCCCGACTCGTATAGAGGTAAAATAGAGTATAAATGGTTGTTAAGTATGTTGCGGACTGAATGAATCAGACTACTATTTTATTCCCGCATCAATTCGGAATAAAGTATGCATTTAAGCATACAATTATTTTAGGATTGAAATGTAATAATTTGTCCAAATGGTATGGATATAATTTGGTGTGTATCATAAAAATTTGTCCAAGTAGGTGAATGTTATGGTATGGAATAGTGAGCACTAAGCCAGATTAGTACAAATTTTTAAGTCCGAAGTAGTACACACTAGTTTAACTTTAGTGAATGGTGAAATAAATTCGGACTATTTCGACTTTGTTCCAATCTTCAGTTGGACTAGTCAACACTACGTCAGACTATAAAAGTTGTACCAGTACAAATTAGTGTGCACTATTCCATACCATAACATTTACCAATTTGGTTTACTATAAAAGTTGTACCAGTACAAATTAGTGTGCACTATTCCATACCATAACATTTACCAATTTGGTTTGACTTTTTTTGGATCAAATTACCTATGTACCATTCAGACCAATTATTACAGTTCAATCCTAATATAATGGTAGCTGAAATGCATACTCTACTCCGAACTGATGCGGATAAAAATGGTAATCCGATTCATCCGATCCACAAAATAGTTACCAACCATTCATACCAATAGTGAATACTAGAAAAGTCGAACCAACAATATAAATGTTATGGTACGAAAGAGTGTGTCTTAAATTAGAATAATACAACATTTTAGTCCAAAATAGTATGAACTAATTTGATTTCGTGAATGGTGAAATAAGTTCAGACTATTCCGATTTTGGTCAAATCATATCCCAAAGGAAATACTTTAACCCAACGGAAAGAAAAGGTAAAGCGAAGTAGTATCCAATGAAATCCCCAAAACAAGTGAAGCCTTCAGGAAATGACAAATCTTATAGGTGTACCTAAGCTTATGACAATATCGAAATGCATCCAAAACAAGTGAAGCCTTCAGGAAATGACAAATCTTATAGGTGTACCTAAGCTTATGACAATATCGAAATGCATTAACTCTTTGAAATATTTGAATTAAATATTAAATTTGACATAGGTGATATGGTATGAGTATGAATATATGATAAATGGCAGAGTCAATATTTTAGAAAACTTTACTGCCACGTGTCCATATCTTACTGTAATAATGGTCATGATTATAAAAAAGAACACAGTGTTCTTTTTTTTTTCCCTTTGTGAAGCTAGAACACAGTGTTATATTTCTATTTCTATTATATAAATCTTATGACCCATGGAAAAGAAAAAATCAGAGGAAGAAGAGGAGAAAACAGTGTTGAAAAAGGTCACACCAAAAAAGAAAACAGTGTCAAAGTTGGCATCTACATCATCGTACAATATATTTGTCAGTGTTTTCTCACGTGTCCTCCACTCATTCGTTTCCCTTATCTTACTACTGTTCCTAACATATCTCAAAATATTTCATAATTTAATACTGATTTTACACATCTTGGATTTCCCGTACAGATACTTTGTTTATATTCGTTTTTTGGATTTTCTTCACAATTGTTGGATACATTTGATATTCTTTTCTTTTTTTTTTCCAATAAAACATGAATAGTCATGATATTTTAATTGAGAATTGAAAAATAAAGTTCGGAAGTCACTTTCTCTCTAAAGAACACTATCGACAAAGAGGAAAAAAAAAGTTTTATGTTTTGGTATCTCCATCCGGCCTGTGTATCTCTATGGACACATTGTCGGAATGATTTTTTGATGTATAGTCTCAGCAACGGTCTATTTTTCATTTTCGGTGGCTGTGTGTTCTTTTGATGTATAGTCTCAGCAACGGTCTATTTTTCATTTTCGGTGGCTGTGTGTTCATTAGAATTTTCTTTGTGTTTTTGTTTTCTTGTCGGTGGTAGTGACGGAGCAAATCGATAGGTGGAAAGGTCAATTTTCCGAGAATCACAACAAGGTTCCAACGTCTTCGTACTCCTCAACTCTTCTTTCGGCTAACCATCGGCCTTCTGATTTCGTTTGTTCCCCGATAGCATGACGGGTTAGTCATGACGAGAGCCTGGGCGAAGTGCAGCGGAGCTTGGGCCTTCACATATTCTTATGAAACTTATGTATAGGGCCCCAAAAAAAAAAGTTTTTTCTTTTTTCTTTTTCAAAACAAAGTTGGATATAGCATATTTACTCATATATACCTGTAATTAAATAAGAATAAAATAATTCAAACCTCTTGACAAAAAAAATAATACAACTCTAAATATCCCCTATATATTATTTGAGAAACAAAAACGCTTAGGTGTCGTCTCCAGAATCATTCTCACAAATCATATTTACGAACATGCCATTATGATTTAATTTTTAGAATAATTATAAGTATATTATTACAAATATTTTGAGAAGTAAAAACGCTTAGGTGTCGTCTCCAGAATCACTCTCACGGACCATATTTACGAACATGTCATTATAATTTAATTTTTAAAATAAGGAAAGACAACATATTTATCCACGAACTATTGATATATCATAATATTTTCCCACGAACTATTGCCTTCTCTATAAATCCCAATTAAATCAAAGTTGTAGACTTATTTGCCCATGAAATCAAAGTTATTGATTTATTTACCCGTAAAATCAAAGTTGCATACTTATTTACCCATGAAATTGAAAGTTTGAATTTCAATTTCATGGGTAAATAAGTAT
>CM071717.1:3214121-3228721 GCA_036630335.1 Physaria fendleri | reverse complement strand
TTAAAATATAATACGATAAATTATGGTAGATTTTAAAATAACAGAAAAATTTTATATTATAAATTATTAATTTTATATAACAATTTTTTATATTTAGAACAAATAATTCAAATATATAAAAAATATTAGTCCGTGCTGTAGCACGGGTCAAGATCTAGTAATATATTAAAAGATAAGATAGGTACCTGGACAGTTTTGCGGATATTGCGAGGGTCTTTAGGGTCTTCAAATGGATAAGCTCCAACTAACATTACATAGAGTGCCACTCCACAAGACCACACATCAACACACTACCGTAAAATTTATATTAATATCAAACGTCAGCCTAAAAATAAAGTCATCACATAATCGGGTTGATTCGTGTCCTCTTAATTAGTCTAACAAAAAAAGTATTTTGATAGAACTTAAAAAGATAGCACCAAATTTCCAAAAACAAATATTAAGTTGACTAATGACAGTGACCATTTTAATTTGAATAGTAATTGGAAGATAACGTAAACAGTAGTAGATTGATCACACATGCATATGAGTGGATATTAATGAACCACGCTTTTGTCATTTTCTACTCCTTTTCCATGAAATTATGGTTTTATAAATAACACTCTTTATAAGTGGGATTTCCACTAATTAAAATAACTACTATTGAATGTGGACTTTTCAGACTTGTAAATATCTTCACCAGTGATAAAATAACTACTGAATGTGGACTTTTCAGACTTGCAAAAATCTTCACTAATGATAATAGTAATAAAACTTCATTTGTATGATCAAAAATTGGAAATAATTAATACCTTTCCGTCGTATTCTGATCGGCAAAAAACCTCTGGTGCTATATAAGCCGGAGTCCCAACCGTAGATTTTGGGTTCGAATGCAAAACTGAAGACTGTAACCAAAAAATTAAATATTGATATTTTAATTTATGGAAGCACAAAACAAAATGGAATTATTATTTTTTAATTTTATTTTTAAACCTTTGAGTAGCCAAAATCACAAATCTTCAACCGTGGTGCTGGGCTTCCATCCAACAATATGTTTTCTAATTTCAGATCTCTGTGGCATATTTGCTGCATAATTTATTAATTTTTTTTTCATTAACTTAAATTACATAACAGAACAAGTTTTTTTTTTTTAAATACATTTGGGAGTTTATCAATAGAAATAAAATTACCATTGCATGTAAGTAATGAACTCCGCAAATGAGTTGTTGAAAGAAATATCTAGCCTGAAATTATAATTAGTTAGTAATTTGACAAAAAAAAAAAAAAAGAAGTAATTGTTTAATTTATTATTATAGTAGATTAGTAGTAAAAATGCCCTTATTGACAAAAAAAAAAAAAAAAAAAAAAAAAAAAAAAAAAAAAAAAAAAAAAAAAAAAAAAAAAAAAAAAAAAAAAAAAAAAAAAAAAACCTCAGCTTCGCTAAATCGACCGGCTTTGGTTATTCGTTCGAACAGTTCGCCTCCAGCTGCATACTCCATTACAATTCCAAGATGTGTTGGTGTTAACACCACCTAACATTCACCATTGACTGATTATGTCGGAACAACTTATTTAACCCCCAAAAAAAGAAAGAAAAAACTATATCGTTGCACGAAGTTAGAACTCCATGTCCAAAGTCAAACAAAACGTATGTTTCGTAAAATTTTTTTTTGTTTGAGACATATATACCTCTTTAAAGCCAACAATATTGGGATGATTGAGAGATCTATGATTAATTATTTCTCTAGCAACGTTCTCATCAATCTGTATCAAACAATCAGTTTAGGTAAGAACATGATATTCTTAGTTATTTAGATAGTATCATGAGATCAAAAGAAAAAAAACAAACACAACCGAGAGAAAGAAAATCAGAAAAGGACCGTGTAGCCACGATCGATGAATTTGACAGCCACAAGCTCGTCGGTTTGCTTATTACGCATCAGACGAGCCAATCCGAAACTACCAATTCCCAAATCCTTCACCATCTCGTACTTCTCCATGCCTACTACCTCTCACTTGTCTAAGAAAAATGGTCCTTCAATGTCTACGTACCTTTATGCTGTTTATTAGCGTTGTGACCTTATAAACTTAATATGTTTTGTTTTATATATGAAGTGAACCCTCTCTTCCATCGGATTTTGAAGATATATATATATATATATATTATAGAGTGATAGAGTGAGTGAGAAGAAAAAGTTTTTAAAAGAAAAAGAGGTTTACACGTAGCAAAAATGACGACTACTCGACTAAAGTGTTAGAAGAGCTTTACAAGATATTGAATGGCCATTTTATTTACTCAAGTCTGTCTATCTATATCTATATCTATATCACGTTTAGGTTTACAATTTGGTTTGGTTTGATAGATTGATGAAGGCACGGACCAGATGCTTATATTTGAGGTATCTTCAGCAGTTATCACTAGGAGCAATGCTAGATATTAAAAAAAAAAAATTCAACAAATACGTGTTAACTTAAACTTTTAGTTAACTTAAGGGAAAAATGTCAATTAAACCATGAACTTCTGTATTTCTCCATTTTAATACATGAATTATTGCCGTTCCTTTTTTAAAACACCAACTTATATATCGATCCCAATTTAATACATGAACTTTCAAAAATTTCACTTTTTTAAATACGACGCTAACGGAAAAAAAACGGCGTTAGTCAACTTGTGACATGGCGATGACGTGGATAGACGACCAATCGAACACGCCACGTGGCAATGACTTGAAAAGTCAAATAAATAAAAACGCAAGAGATAGACTCGAACCCATGACCTCCCTTACGAACACAAGATAGGTAACCACTGCACCAAGAAGACTTATCTGTATTGGTTGAATATGCATAAATAGATAAAGCTTAGTTTAAATTAGTGTAATTATACAAATAGTAATTATAATTAATTACTATTATTTCTGTATAATTATAAAAATATAGATCTTAATTGATATAATTATAATTAATATTCAGTCTAATTTTACAAAATTTAGTATACACAAATAATACACATATAATTAATATTAATTATAATTATACTTAATATTAGTTATAAATTACTATTATTTTTATAGTTATACTCAATATTAAATATAATTATATAGTTATACTCAATATTAAATATAATTAAAAATTTAGTATACACAAATAATACACATATAATTAATATTAATTATAACTATACTTAATATTAGTTATAAATTACTATTATTTTTATAGTTATACTCAATATTAAATATAATTACTATTATTTGAGTATAACTAATTTTTGTAAAATTAGAATCAATATCAATTATAATTACTATTAATTATAATTATATTACTATTAATTATATTTAATATTAATAGTAATTATAATTAATATTATTATTAATTACACTTAATATTAATTGTAATTATAATTAACAGTAATTATATCTGTATTATTTGTGTACACGAAAAGTTGTAAAATTATTCTTAATATTAATTATAATGATATCAAGATCTATATTCGTATAATTATACATAAATAATAGTAATTAATTACTGTTTGTTATAATCACACTAAAAGCTTTATCTATTTGTGTATATGAAACCAATCCAAATAAGTCTTCATGGTGAATTGGTTACATATCTCGTCTTTGGAAGAGAGAGCTCAGGTTCGAGCCTATCTAATGCGATTTTTTATTTGACCTTTCAAGTCATTGCCACGTGGCGTGTTCTGATTCGTTGTCTATCCACGTCATCGCCATGTCACAAGTTGACTAACTTGCCACGTGGCGTGTTCTGATTCGTTGTCTATCCACGTCATCGCCATGTCACAAGTTGACTAACGGCGTTTTTTTTTTTCCGTTAGCGTCGTGTTTAAAAAAGCTAAATTTTTGAAAGTTCATGTATTAAATTGGGATCGATATATAAGTTGGTGTTTTAAAAAAGAGACGCCGTAATTCATGTATTAAAATGGGGAAATACACAAGTTCATGGTTTAATTGACATTTTCTCCAAAAAAAAAACATAAAAATAATAGAAACAGAAGAAATAAATGTAGTTCAAGTCTCAAAACTTATTTAAATTTCAGTTTCAGCTACAATCTTTGAAACATATATTTATAAATATACCTATCAAAAACATTTAATTAGATCAAGAAGCCAATAACAATATGAAGACATCCATGAATATCATTATCTTCCTTGTGACCCTCATTGCAGTTTCCGTTGCCTACGATATGTCCGATAAAATGACCCCCGATGAATTTTGCATAAGAAGCAACATTGCCAGGTTGCCTACGATATGTCCGATAAAATGACCCCCGATGAATTTTGCATAAGAAGCAACATTGCCAGTTCGCAACCACCAAGCCCTTCATCTGAACCCATTAAAATGTCCAAGTTTGATCGTATCGTCTGCAATGACATGAACCGTATTGTCATGTACAATGTGAGGTTGCTCGGAGAGTTTCCGCGTGACTATGTCAATGCATTGTGCAAAATATTTAGAAACGATGAAAAGAAGGTCAAGGAATACGCTTTGCATGGAAGGGTAGGATCTCCAAAGCTTGTCTCTTCTCTAACTTGTGTTTCTCATTGACTTGAAAACTTTATATCATTTAATTTTTATTGGCATTTTCCATTACATATTAGTGATTGATTTTTTTGCTTTTTTATTGATATTAAAATAAGAATCAATAAAATAAGTAGAGAATCTTGTCTGATCTGCCATTTTCGTCTTCAATTTTTGTAAGATTGCCATTTTCGAAGAATGACTTTTAAAAGTACCACAGACGGTAAAAGACGAACGTGTCCATGGACGGTGAAAATGACCCGCGTGTCCCTGAGTTTAGTAAATTCAGGGGCACGCTGGTCTTTTTCGTAGACAATAGCACGCATGTTTTATAGACAGCGATGACATTTTTTAAAAGGTCGGTGAAACCGTCTGTGGTACTTTTAAAAGGACGGTGCAGCTTCTATGAAATCAATTTTCTCAAAACTTCAAAATGACAGTCTTTATAATTTTCTCAAATAAGTATTACGGTTTGTACGACGTCTACAACTGAAGACACATGACCTATATAGAAGGTGCCACGTAGACCTTACTGACCTGAGGAGTTACTTGATCCGATCGAACCCATGGGAAACCACAAGACCGCGCGTGGTGCCAGCACAATGTTATTGGATATTGAATTGGGCCGAGGTTAATTGGGCTTGTACCATATTCTTTTCAAAGAAGAAGAAGATTGGGCTAATGGCCATTGTTTCAATTAGACCGGAGTAGGGATAAGTGTACACGTACTACCAAACAGCAGCAATTAAACTTGCCATCGGAGAAGAGTGAGCCGAGTCGACGGTGATACTCGTACTCGGTACTCCCATAGTTGCTGCTTCTCGTTTCCGGAGGAATATCAACGGGTCAAGAAGACGTTGTTTTATCGTCTTTTGATGGCGAAGGATCAGCACTTGCGACCTTGGTTTCTGGATCTCGTACCAGCTTTGGTTATTTTCCTCGCCGCAGCTCATGTCATCGCAGACCTTGGTTTCTGGATCTCGTACCAGCTTTGGTTATTTTCCTCGCCGCAGCTCATGTCATCGCATTGGTACTTCACGTGATTTCTTTTCTTTCCTCTCTTCTTATATGTGCTAATTTTGATCTGCTTGGAGTCGCAGGGTTACTGGATTTACAGATTAGCTACTGATCGCCGACCTCAGACTCAGAGAGGGAAATTTCACTAAACAAACATATCTTCGATTAGAGAGTTTTGTGATAATTGATTTTGTTGCTTACGAGAGTATTTTCGATTTGGAGTTGTTTGCTTTCATTCCGCCTGATTAGAAACTATGGTTAGCTGGATTATATGTATGTTCATTAGTTAGTGATTTCGTATGTTACCAAGTGTTTTTCTTTGTGCTTAATGGTTGAATTGAGTTATTCAGTTGTATGATTGTGTTCTTAGTTCTTGATGCCTTCTCAATAAGACTTTTTGACTGGCAAAGACTAATAGAAAGGCTAAGTGTTCATAAAGAAGATAGAAAAATATTTCGGATATTTCCGAATGCTAAATCAGCTTATCTAACTCTCTATCTGTCTGTTGACATACTAATTGGTCTTTGATGAGTATTAAGTACCGGACTGAACAGATTCAAGGAATCAAGGAAGTCTCTTTGGGCAATTGAAGCCTAATCAAGCATCATTATATTGTGATATACTGTCTCTACTTCATGAAGAATCTGTATATTTCCATGATACTGATTGTTATCAAATCCCTGTAAATGTAATATTACTATTTTCTGTTTCGGTTGTACATAATTGTAACACTCTGTGAAATTAATACAATCATTGATTTATACATCTTTACATGATCAGAGTGGGGATGCTCAGAATTCATCCTATGTTTTGGTTTGTTCTTTTGTTTTAGAATCTCCTTGTTTGTTAATCAACTCTCCACGTGGATAAATAAACATAAATCAGTTTAAACATAAACAGACAGATCATTGACTGGTGGCTCACCCACACAACTTTATTACTTCATAATATTACTTAAGAGACTAAGCTCTTTTACCCAGATTACATATTTGATTGAGATACATCGCGCCACATACATAATTTTAAAATTACCCCTTCTTGGTTTAATAATTTAATTAAGGACACCCATTAGGAGCAAACCCAACCCGTCCGCCGACCCCATCGTGCACAACTTCTATGGTCTTCTGTTGAACGTTTCCGAAGATGCCTTTATCTGTTTCTTTTTCATTTGCTGCTAATGCCAAACAAATTTTCTGTTTATGGACCGCATAAAAAATGCCATTTGCGCAATGCTCTACTACGGCGCCACCGCTGAAATAGAATGCCATTTTTGGAATTGTCACGGTCTCATATCCAGTGAAATTGTAACATGTATCGAAGAAGCCGTCGCCGGACGTGGTTGTATACTTTGACATCTTTTCCTTGAAGATGCTTCGTAACGCTGCGTAGACTTTTGGGGGAAAACGAGAGATAACGGTGCCGGAATCAATAATAAATCCAGCAGAAGAGAATATTGATAATTCCTCACCGCCAACAGTGATCTTGTCGAGAGTGATGTCATAGAAAGAGCTCCAACCATCTGTGATTGGAGTGTATTTCACGTCTTTGGAGATTCCTGTGGATCCAAAGGTCAAATGCCCTGTGTACATTTCTGAGGACGGGAGGCAGTAAGAAAAGGTTTGATTGTATGTCGTTGCGGTCTGCGACGGGAAGGAGAATTCATCTCGGCCAAGACCGAGAAGTCCAGCTACACCTCTGAAAACTCCAGTGTTGCTACGGCCGCAACCGAAGTAAACACCCTCGAATACGTCTGAACTGGTTAACGAGATTTTCTCCTTGGCCAAAAATCCAGTGGTGACCGAACCATCTCCATATTGTATTTCATAAGTGCAAGTAGAATCCAAACATCCTAATTCAAAATCAATTAACGTAGTCAGATACAATAGAATCTTAAAAATAACTGAAACTTGCAAAAATTAAGTTAAAATTGAACCTGCGAGTGCACTACACTTATCGGATGAGCATGAGACATTGCTGTAAGAAGCGGATTCTGAAGGGTTAAACACGGGTTCCTTTTGGTTATAGCATGAAATACATGGTTCACACTGAGTCCACGTCAAATCACTTCCCGTGTCGAAGATTAGGGACAGATCGTGTTCTGGTGTCCCAAATCCAACTCTCACGATATAGTCTCCTGAACCAAGCGCACTCCCGTCTATAGCAGGTAGATTCGTCGATCGAAGATTTGGTGTGAGATTTTTTGACAGTTTTAAGTGGATGGAGTTTACCCGTGCTTGATCAAGTTTCAGGATCTCAACATGGTCTGGTCTCGTGGCTTTGCCACTGTTCAAAGGTGAGCACGCTCCATGCCTGTGCGTCACTTGCAGGGAGGACTTTGCCTTGCTTGCTGGATGGCACGAGATACTTTGTCGTTAGCAAAAAAGAAAAACACTCACATATAAACAAAAACAAAAACATTTGCAACCATTACCTTTGGGAGAAACACAAGATGCTGAGGATGAAAAGAGTGAACCGACTTGGATGTTACAGAAGTCTGAGGATGAAAAGAGTGAACCGACTTGGATGTTACAGAAGTGATCATCCATCTCCTTGTGAGCACCCTCGTTACAAACCAGATTGAGACATAACCAAATTATCACTACGATATTCAGAAAGCTTTTTCTAATACTCATTTTTTTCTCTTTACTTCTCTCCTTCACGAAAGATACTTCTCTTACGTTATAATTGATACTCTTTTATAATCATGGTTGTAAAAAGGAAGCTTATGGGCTTGGGCTTGAATGTTACTAAATAAAACATCGACTTTAATTGAACGTTCATAAATGTTTGACAGTGATATACGTTCCAAAATAATGGTTTGCTCTTTTTTATTCCTCAATAAAATTTTAACTAAACCTTCATAAATGTTTTGACAAAGACAAAAGTTCCAAAAAATGGTGTGTTTTAACGTTATTAAATGTTTGAAAAAGACATGATGAATTCAAAAAAATGGTGTGTTCTTGGTCACAAAAATTGACATATAATCAATAAGTAGTGATAAGGTCAGCTTCGTAGCTATAGATGCAGAAAGAGATCATTTAATTTAATTGATTAAGAAAAAAATCATTATACCCACAACCATCGAAGTCAATAAGGTTTTGGAAACTAAATTTTTAAAAAACTTCCTGTTTAAACCTTTGAGTATTGAATATATGCATGTTCAATAATTTGCCATAACTAAATTCAAGAATCAATTGTTAAGATTATGATTAAGAAATTGGTCTGATTCTCACACACACACAAAAAAGCTTATGGTCAAAATTTGGAGGTTCATAGTGTTAACATAATGTATTTCCTTCCTATAAATTCACTCACCAACTAAAGAAAACAAATTTGCATTTCCTCAGAAAATGAGTGACAAAAATTGAACATTTTGGTCTTAATTTATAGGTCAAACGTAAGTATCGCCGAATCTTAACCTTATATGCATCGAGATATGAGTCGGGTTTGAATATGTGTTGTATGTCATCCATTTGGTCCAATTTTAAGTTATGAGATCTTTTATTACATATCCACAAGTCCGAAATTTTTGAAATGTTAATTAGTTAATAAGTCCCAAAGTGCATATTAATGTCGCCAAAAAAAACGAATACTGAATTTTTGTCCATACGGTCAGAACTCATAATCTTCTATATATATGTCATTTATAGATTAACATGGTCTGTTTATTTTTTTCTCACTAATTATACAAAGGAGTGAATATGAAACATTGTAATGCAAACTTGAATTCATAGTTATATTATTATTTTTAAATAGTATAGTTTACATGCACAATACATAAATTTCATGCGTGTACATTGTTTTTATTTATCTCTTTCGAACCTAAACAGTAAGAAAACTATCATTGAGCGGTAAAACAAAGTAAAAGAGGAGCAGCCATCAACCACTGAATCAAGCCTCGGAATTAGAGGTATTCGTATTATTTTCTTTCTCATCAGGTCTGATAAAAATAGTGCCCACATTCTTTCTAGGTTTTAAAATGATTTCTCTTTTTTATAAAGGGGAAAAAAAAATCCTTAACTAAAAGAAATATAACCAATCAATTTTTGATGTATCAATTGATGCTGTCAATTCAAATGTATTATTGAGAAAAGAGGTTTTTGCAGAAAAAAAGTAAACTTCAAACTTACAATTCTTGCAAAGTTATCTTAAATCTCCAAAAAATACAGGTCATCTTGACAAACCATTTGGTCGATACTTTCTACAACGACAGGTTTATTTTATTATCAGGTCATCTTGACAAACCATTTGGTCGATACTTTCTACAACGACAGGTTTATTTTATTATTAAGAATATAATTTAAAAAACTATCATTTTAGCAAAATATCTTCATAAAGAAATAACCACGTTTATTTCTTAGAAATTTATGTAAAACTAATATTACATAGAAGAGAAACGATATAATTAAATTAGTATGGGAAAGCCCATACTACTTTATCATATTAAATTTTGTATCAGTCAATATCTAGAACTAGAAATAAGTCTATTATTCCGAATTATAGGTGTAGATTGAAATGGGTTAAAGATGATGTTGACATTTTTTTATCTTTTATCGGCAAACATCTTTTTTTTTTTCATTTAGAATTCAAAAGATACAAATATTGTAAATTGTCTCTGTACTACACTTCTACATTATACAAGTTCAAACAAAAGAATTAAATATCTAAGATAAAATGGATCATAGATAAGATTCTACACCCAACTATATTTGAAACAGGGATAATGAGCGTGAGGACCAATAATTTTAAACCAAAGTTGTCCTAATTTCTCTCTTCTAATTCCTCGGTTTATAGTTGTAATTTCTCAATTTATATCGCAATTTCATTGTCTACTTTGTTAATGTTATCTATAATATTATCAGACGACCAAAAAAGAGTATATAGTCTTTTTTACATACTTGGTATGATTCTATATATTGTTATATTTAAGAGGATTATGTGTGATACTAAATTTAATTTTCTTACTTAAGTTTTCTTAAAAGTAAAACAATTTGTTTCTCATCTAAACTAAATTTAATTTTCTTACTTAAGTTTTCTTAAAAGTAAAACAATTTGTTTCTCATATAATTCCATTCACCTTTGACTTTATTGGGTATTCAATAGTATCTCATGTATTAACTGATTCGATAAGTCGAGATTCTGATTAATGAAATTCGTTTTTCTTATTAAAAAGAGAGTAAAACAATTCGTTTCATGTCATTCATGGACAATATTATTCTGTGTACATAACTCGTAACAAATTATTTAGTGGCTGCTCAACTAATTGAATCAAAATATCATTATTTGATTATGAAACTTTTATAAACTTTAAGGATTTGTAATTTGTCTGAACCGTCATAAATGTTTGAGAGACACATAGGTTCCAAAAAAAATGATTTGTTATTTTTTTGTTTTTTCGTCGATAAAAATTTAACTGAACTTTCATAAATGTTTTGACAAAGACGGGACCGACAAAGACATATGTTCTAAAAATGGTGTGTTCTAGGCTTCTAGCCTTCATAAATTTTTTGACAAAGACATGGGGTTTCAAAAAAATGGTGTGTTCTCGGGCACGAGAATTGACTGGAATGTTTTTCGTCCTGACTATGAAACTTTTATAAACTTTTGGGATTTATAAATTATAAATCGAATAAAAAACTCAAAATTTTACGTCCCATTATATGTACCTCGTATTAAACCGAATATATATACCAGTTTTGTAGGCAATACAACTACATGGGTTAACAAAGAAAGGCCCATTAAATAATTTCCCACATTACTTAAAAGCCCAATAATAGGAAATAAAAGAATATGATAACCGGATAAAATATCTGGATCCGTGTTAAATGGCTATGGATTCAACGGGTTTAAGATACTAATGGAAACCAAAACAATTTCATTCTCTGTTTATCTGCCAAGAGAAGCATTCTGGTTTTTTCTGAGAAGTAGATAATGTTTTGTGATAATTTTTTACGCTGGGTTGCTTTGGATGCTTTGGCACTTGTGTTGTGTTGGTGACTAACATCATAGATAGACAAAAAAAAATAACACTGTTAATAATAAATGATGGGCAATTTGAACTCAATTAATATGGCATTTTGATATAAAGCTTTTGGTCAACAGTATAGCAAAGAATTGAACCCACATTATTTTACTATCAAAAAGTTGAAAAAAGCCACTACAGTGCTAAAGACTTATTTACTAATGTGGCCCTCAAAATCTAAATCTAAAACCTATTTGATTTCTAATTACGTTGATGTTAGTAAAAAAAAAACTGTAGGGAACATTAAACACCAAATGTAATTTATGCCTACAGAAAAAAATAAATAACATAACATTATAATAGAAACAGAAAAAATAAATGAGGATCAAGTCTCCTAACCCATTTAAATTTCAGTTTCAGCTACAATCTTTGAAACATATATTTATAAAAACCCATTTAAATTTCAGTTTCAGCTACAATCTTTGAAACATATATTTATAAATATATATATGCATCCACTCAAAAACATTTAATTTAATTAGATCAAGAAGCCAAGAACAATATGAAGACCTCCATGAGTATCATTATCTTCCTTGTGACCCTCACTGCAGTTTCTGTTGCCTACGATATGTCCGATAAAATGACCCCCGATGAATTTTGCATAAGAAGCAACATTGCCAGTTCGCAACCACCAAGCCCTTCATCTGAACCCATTAAAATGTCTGAGTATGATCGTATCGTTTGCAATGACGTGAACCGTATTGTCATGATCCATTTGAGGTTGCACGGAGAGTTTCCGTCTCACTATGTCAACGCATTGTGCAAAATATTTGGAAACGATGAAAAGAAGGTCAAGGAATACGCTTTGCATGGAAGGGTAGGATCTCCAAAGCTTGTCTCTTCTCTGACTTGTGTTTCCCATTGACTTGAAAACTTTTCATTGGCATTTTCCATTACATATTATTGATTGAGTTTTTGCATTTTTATCCATATTATATAATAAGATTCAATAAAATAAATATTACGCTTTGTCTATATTTATGTGCACGACGTTAGGGATGGATTTTTTTTTTTTAAAAAAAAAGAATAAATAAAGCATAAATTTTTTTAAAAAATTAAAAATTAAAAAATTAAGTCAATAAAAACTAAAGACCTATAAAGATAGAAAGGTAAAGAAAAAAGTTAATAATTCTATATTTCGGAGGCAGGTAATTCCTGACCTTATGTTTGTAAAGACTACAAAATATAGTTTATTTTCTATAACTATTTATTTTATTTATATTATTTTATGTAATATTGACATACCTTATTTATCAGTTGTATGGTTTTTAAACGATATGAACTTTACTTTTTATATAATGTTTAATGATAATATTCAATTTTTTTTTTTGGCGACTGATAATATCAATTAGATATATAATTAAAGAAAAAACATATATTTATGGGGATTAGAGTTTAAACTTTTTTACAAAATCAGTAATATGTATATATGATATGAATTACATATATTACGACTATATAAATTTTAATAAGTTTATAAAATAGTTGTTATCAGAAAATTAAAAGGTAATAATTAATGTACAATATTATATAACTGAAAATCTATTATTAAAAAAACTGATTAGTTTTATAACTACTAATTTCAAGCCGCGGTTGATCGATCTGTGAGAGAACTGGGATTGGACTTGAGAAATACTGGATGTTGGCTCGACAGATTCCTACAGTTACCAAGTTGTTTGAGTACTTGCAAAACCCTAGAAAGTAGAAACATTGATACTTTCTGAAGTAATTATCATAGGTTTTGACCATCAGTTTCGTTTGCCATTTCTCAAAACTCTAAGCCTTTCTTCGGTTAAGTTCGGCCCCGTTAAGTTCTTGGAGGACATATCTGTTGCAAGAATTTTACAAATTTGTCCCGTTCTTGAAAATTTGGTTGTGAAAAAAACCAGAGTCTTCACCATTGGGGTGCTTTCCAGTACTTACAGAACCCTAAAAGCATTGGTACTTTCTGAACTAAGAATCATAGGTTTTAACCAATATCAGTTTCGTTTGCCATTTCTTAAAACTTTATCCCTTTCTTCGGTCAAGTCGCGGTGGGACTGGGACATATCTCTTGCAAGTCTTTTACAAATTTGTCCCATTCTTGAAAATTTGGTTGTGCAAAAAACCGAAGTCTTCTTCGTTGGTGTGCTTGAGTTTTGGAGTACTTACAGAACCCTAAAAGCATTGATACTCAGTGAACTAAGAATCAATTTATCTTCCGAATTCTTCTATTTGCCGTCACTCAAAACCCTGCACCTTTCTTTAGTTGAGTTTTCGGGCGACGAATCTGTTGCAACTCTCTTAAAAATGTGCTGTGTTCTTGAACATTTGGTTATAAACAGAACCAAAGAAGACAATGTGTTGATATATAATATCGATGTGCCTACTTTGATGAGCTTATCTATAAGGAATTCGTCTATCAAGAACAAGAAGAAGAAAAAGTCACATAGGAAACGCACCTACATTCCTGAGCCACATGGCTTTATGATAAAAGCTCCTTCACTGACAGAACTGAACTTTGAGGATACGACAAGTAACTTTATACTTTTTGAATCTATGCCTGAGGTGATCAAAGCAAATATCGAGGTTATTTGTGACCAATCTGAAAACTTCATAGGATCTCTTACCTCAATCCAACATCTTTCTTTCTGTTCTCTAACTTCAATGGTAAAAACTCTAACTTCAATGGTAAAAACTTTCTTACTCAAATAATGTCAAGATCTCTCTTTTGATGTTTTAGTAATATATATACTTTTTAAAGCAGACTCCATATCCTGAAGGCACGTCCTTCTCCTCTCTTAAACGCTTAGAGCTATGTACATGTTCTGAAGGATGGGCAAAATTACTAGTGTGTATGCTCAATGACGCTCCCAAAGTTCAATCTCTTAAACTTAAGTCGGTATGTATAAGGCAGTTTTTCTAAATTCATTCACTCATCTTCGTGTGTTTCCACTGTATTTGTAACGATCTAGAACAACACTAACACAAGTAACGCTTCTATCTTGTTTTTGCGTCTCAGAAACATAATGGCACTTACAATGATCTAATGAACCTCTGGAAAGAA
>CM071717.1:3162977-3175616 GCA_036630335.1 Physaria fendleri | reverse complement strand
GTTTGTCTCTGCACTTGTTCTGTGTCTACGCTTTCGCTTTGTCCCTACTGGGGGATCTTCCGTCGCAGCAAACTGGAAAATCGAACTCCTCTGACACTGTATCGGTGGGGATATAATCTTCCCTGAGCTTGTCATTGTCTCTCCTGGCTGAAGCCTCGGAGATTGAACTTTCCTACCTGAGCTTAAGACCATATCACCCAATTCACCATCTGCGTTCCAACCTGTCGTAATCATATCGACTGGTGCGGTTTAGGATCCGCAAACCTTCCAGCATTGAAATTCCTTGTGTTTCTTGGTGTGACTTGATCAACAGCGTCTAGTTCTTGATTAAAGTTCATTTGAGCCTGTTTTGTTCGTTTCCTGGCTGCATTTGTCTCTGCGCTTGTTCTGTGTCTACGCTTTCGTTTTGTCCCTACGGGGGGATCTTCCGTCGCAGCAAACTGAAAAATCGAGCTCCTCTGACACTGTATCGGTGGGGATATAATTTTACCTGAGCTCGTCATTGTCTCTCCTGGCAGAAGCCTCGGAGATTGAATTTTCCTACCCGAGCTTAATACCATATCGCCCAATTCACCATCTGTGTTTTGCAGCCTCTGTCCAAAGGTTAGGGATGATGGTGATTTGTCATGTGATCTTCCTTTTTCCTGGTTATTATCTTCTCCCCAATTTTGATCTTGCCCCTGATCGTTCCTTTTAATTCGCCACTCTTGAGTGGATTTTGAGCTCTGTCCCATTCGCGAGAAAACAGAGGTATCTCTGTTCATATTCCGAGTCGCAGGCTGGCTCGACTTTTCTTTCGCTGGCCTTCCTCTTCCCCTTCCTGTTCCTCGGTTTTGAGTGCTCTGTTTTAAATCGAAAGGGAAGTTTGAATTTTAGAGGTTCATGTATGGAGATCCAAACCCGGACTTGCACATATTCTTTTGTGTCCTTGTGTTTCCCATATAGTTTGACTTGCCCTTCCCCTTTTTCGACATGTCCTAGTTTCTGTCCTACTGCTCTGACCACTTCCTCGTGAATCTTATGCAGAGGAATTCCTCTGATTTGGACCCACAGCGGGATCTGGTTCAGGTAGCTTGGGGTAGGGTCTGGAGTCCATCTTTCTCCCACGACTAACCAGCCATTGACATACCAGGGGCTTTTAAGAAGCGATGGCTTCAAGGTATTCAGGTTTCATGAACGTGAACTGGACTTTGTCCTTATCCACCATTATCCCTGTCATCGATCCTACGAGTTCTAAGATTCCTGGAAGTGCGTCGATGAGGCCTTGAGCCGAGATGCTTCTCGTATTGAGTATTCGAACAATCATACTGTCCTTATCTGTGCTATGAGTGCTGAGTCATCTATATCTGGTAATTCGAAGGCATCTTCCAAGCAGATTTCCTCTGCCTGTGTGATCTTTTGAAGTACCTCAGCATCTCTGCGCCTGCTTGTTTTTGCCAGAGTATGTTTATCCTTTGTATCCATTAGATCTTTGCTCACCTGCTTGTTTTTGCCAGAGTATGTTTATCCTTTGTATCCATTAGATCTTTGCTCAAGGTTGATATTTTGGGATTATATCTACCGAGCAAGGAACTTGATCCGAAAGTAATCCTTGTGCCGTCAGTTTCTCTTGGTTTCTAGGTTTAGGTTTATGGGTGTTGCGATGTGGGGGAAAGAAGATTGGCTTAGATTTATAGGGAAAAGTGGTAGAAAATGGAAGATTTGAGAAAAGGGAACAAGAAAATGGAAAAGTTGAGAAGAGGATGAAAAAAAGGAAAAGGGTGGAAAAAGAGAAAAAAAGTGAAAGAGTGAGAGTGAGATTGGTGGGGCGAGAGATTAGAGACAGGATTCCACAACAGTTGGAATCAGATTAGGAGCAGTTTTCTCGAATTCAGTGAGAAAGAACCCTAAACCTAGTTTTTCGCCATTGCTATCGCCCATGACGGCGCCCTCTAGAGTTTTTTATTCTTCTTCCATTATATGTTTTTTTTTTGTCTACACCATTATATTAAAATAATTGACATTATATGTTTTTTTTTTGTCTACACCATTATATTAAAATAATTGATCCGCCGGTTAGAATCTAGTTTTTTTATTACATAAGACAGACACCTTATGCTGCAAAACCCATAACTAGGTTTTTTTGTTTTTTTAATAAACTGAGAAGAGGTCATTAACTTTCAAATCATTTAAGAACTATAAACCTGACAAAAAAAAAGAACTAACTTGTTTTTTTAAAGAAAATCAAAGAGCTTAAAATACACTGCAGAGGCTATATGCCGTGCAATAGCACGGCTAGACTAGTAGGGGAAGATCCAAAGACCCCTAAATAAGGATGGCATGGAAGATAAGAGGCATTGTGGCAAAGGTTCCACCTGATGGCCAAAGACCCCTAAATAAGGATGGCATGGAAGATAAGAGGCATTGTGGCAAAGGTTCCACCTGATGGGTGGTGAGATCATAGACAAATATGTTGTCTGGATCAAAACTAAATCTGCTGCTGCTGTAATAGATAGAGTTCCTTTTAATCTCTGGGATGGTGCCATTAGGGATAACAGTGGTATTCAAGTCATAGATCAGTGCTTCATCCCCCAAAGAATCTGTTTGCTCCCATCTGTCATCCACATCGTTTAGCTTGTAGATGCTAAAGTGCCATGTTTCACAGAAGCTACGTTTTATCATCAAAAAATCTCCGGATACAGTGACAACCATGTTTGCGTTGTAGACCCTATCAAAATTGTTTCGTCGCTGTATAGTGACAAACGTGTTTGTTTCTGGGTTGAAGGGTCGTCTTTTGTAGTCAAACCGAGGAAGAGACACAGACCCATCTAAGCTTGGCATATCTCCTGAAAAATTCCAAATTTCTACAAATCCATTAATACCAAACCTATCCAATGACATGGAGGTAGAGCTTTTTACTCTTGTCGTTGTAGAAACCATCTCGACAAGACAACGAATTCGAATGCAGTACTTCTCCCAACTGTTAAACCCGTTTTTGATAAATCTTTTATACCCCGTTATTACAACTGTGTAATCTTTGGTTTTGTTATCTATCCAAAAGCAAACTGCATTTATATTGTATACAGTGTACCAACAAGGGTTATTAGGTGCAGCATTCGGTAGATCAATCCTCTCACCAGTTAGAGGATTGAGAATGTATACTTTGATATGATACTCAAAATACCTCGTCAACAAGAGCCAGCTTCCACAAGTTGCCCGACAGTCACTCCGAGCAAATTCAAGACCAAAATCTCTACTTCTATAACAAGTTTCTTTGTCCTCCGGAGCTAAGAAGAACGTACATCTCTTTTCCTTTTTCATTTTATTTCTCGTGCGAGTAGGAAAGATAATCAGCCATGGAATCTGATTTTGGCTTGGAACACAGCCTTTGGAAGCAGAATACCAAGAAGAACAAACTAATTTAGCTCGATTGAGAGACGTGAAACTCAATCGTTCGAAAACGCCTTTAGTCGCTAATTGGTCGCAAAATTTGCGACCAATTTGCGTCCACAAATCAGTTATCACTATTTGTTCGCTATTTAGTCGTTATTTTAACGACCAAATAGCGACCACATATCAGTGACCAAAAAAGGCATACGGTCGCTTTCTGGTCGTTTTTTACTCGTTATTCTCTGCGACCAAATTGCGACCACATTTTGGGAGTCGAAATTTTGGTTTTTTCTTGTAGTGATACGATCCTTATTTAGCTATTTTAAGAATTTGTTAAGAGACTCTACGTCTAACTCTTTTATTGGTGCTTTTTTTTTTTGAGTCTACTCGTTTTTCTTATCTCTCGCCGTCGTCTCTATTCAATTGTGGTAGGATTCAGTTTCTTTTACCTCTTTCTTCTTCGATTAGATTCATCCCAAGTTCCACAGTTTCCTTCACATGGGGTAGGATTCAGTTTCTTTTACCTCTTTCTTCTTCGATTAGATTCATCCCAAGTTCCACAGTTTCCTTCACATGGTTTATTTTTTAAATCCTACAAAATATGAAATTGCGACGCGTGAAGGTGACACAGAATGGTGTGTTTGCCGAAGAAATTAGGTTTTTTTATCGGAAAAATTGGGTTTTGTTGACCTAAACAACTTGTTGTGTTCCAGGGAGTATTATGGCTCTTATGATTGATCCATCTTACTATTGTATTAGAGTATAATCAATAATGCTTTGTTGAGTTATATATCTGAAAAGTTGTATTAGAGTATAATCAATAATGCTTTGTTGAGTTATATATCTGAAAAGCTAATCAAATTTTTTTCTTCTTTTGATAACTTTAGTTGCATTGGCCAAATAAATTGTTTGGAAGCTTAGGGTCGAGTATAGACAATAATGCTTTTGTCTTTTGTCTTTTGTCTTTTTGACCAAATAAATTGTTTGGAAGCTTAGGGTCGAGTATAGACAATAATGCTTTTGTCTTTTGTCTTTTGTCTTTTTGAGTTATGCTCTTTAATAGTTTGACAAGGAAATTGTTCTACTCTTGCACTAATTTTTAACTTAACGAAGAGAATTATTGCATTCTTTGGTTAAATTTCCCTATATCAAGCTTCAAAATTACAAAAACATAAACTAAGAGGATGGAGAATTATGAAATTGCTTCTAAGCTTTTGAAAACTAAATGGAGTACATGGGCCTTTGAAAACTATATATTGCTTTGATGTGATTCAAATGGTAAAGTTTCTCAGTTCTGGTAAAAAGCTAAGAATCGTCGAGACTTTAATCTCTGTTTTGTTTTGGTGTTTATCGTTTAGGGACCTCTTCTACAGCTTGAAGTTGAAAGTTCAGCCTTTTTGAACAGATAAGTGAGAAACATGGTTAGTTCTATATTCTCTCAAACAGTGCATGACACAACAAAAAACAATGCTTTTATGCTCCTGAGTACTTCCATATTTGCAGGTATCTTTGCTAATTCAGATTTCATAAAAAAGCATTTGATTCAAACATTGTTCCAATGATTCTGAAAACAAAAGACAGGAGGGAGCTTGCAAAGTATACTACTTTTTCTTTGTCTTTGTCTTAGTCTTATGTATGTTAACAAGCATAAGGAAGATCATCTAAAGCTTCATTTACTGTAACTAGTTTTGGTAGACATCATACTATTAACAAATGTAAACTTCTCTTGTATCCTTGACAAAAAAAAAAAGGAGTAAACTTCTCTTGTATTGAAAAATGTAGGGATTCTACCATTGGAGGTAAAAAAACCCAAAATTTCTTAATAGAATTCTTAACAACAATTGATGTAAAATATATATATAAAATATTAATAAGAACCCTCTCAAGGGGTTCACTAATGGAGATGGTCTTAAAGAACAAGACTCTTGAAGTTAACGGTCAGATCTGTGGAGATCAGACGCGGGAGAGGTTAGTAAAACACCTGGCGTTATCTTACTGGTTTTATTATTTTCGTTTAATCATGTCGTTATTAGCTGCCGCATTCTCTAACCAAATTTTTAGTAAATTACCAATTAAAGGCTGACACGTCTGTTACAGAAGATTATATTCATGGACAAAAATACGTTAATCAGATGGAACTGAGTTTTTTTTTTTTTTTTTTTTTTTTTAAACCATAAAAATGTAATCAAGAAGTTTCATCCAAAAATGGTCGAAGCCATAGTGGGATCGTATTTTCTATAGAGCCATAATAAATAGAAAATTTCTGAGCGTACTTTGCCAATTTGTCTGCAGCCATGTTCTTTGAACGGTGCACCTTAGAGAAAGTGTATGTTGCTCCAATAGTAGCTGCTTTCCTCTCCATCTCTGTCGTGTAAGTGAGCAATCTTGGCCAGTTTTGTGGCTGATTAATTGCCTCTATCATCGTTGCCGAATCCGTCTCAAAGATAACCTGTTTATATCCCATATTCCTTATGCAATTCACCGCCCAAACCAGTGCCTTAGCTTCTGCGTCAAGTGGTGACAATAGCTTGGGGAAAGTCTTTATAGCCCAGAAGATAACCTGTCCAAAAGAATTCCTGAGAATCCATGGTACTCCACATCGATCGTGTGTGTCTTCCCACGTAGCATCCGTATTACATTTCAGTACATGTTGTGGAGGAGGTTCCCATGGAGAACCATAAAAATGTAATCAAGAAGTTTCATCCAAAAATGGTCGAAGCCATAGTGGGATCGTATTTTCTATAGAGCCATAATAAATAGAAAATTTCTGAGCGTACTTTGCCAATTTGTCTGCAGCCATGTTCTTTGAACGGTGCACCTTAGAGAAAGTGTATGTTGCTCCAATAGTAGCTGCTTTCCTCTCCATCTCTGTCGTGTAAGTGAGCAATCTTGGCCAGTTTTGTGGCTGATTAATTGCCTCTATCATCGTTGCCGAATCCGTCTCAAAGATAACCTGTTTATATCCCATATTCCTTATGCAATTCACCGCCCAAACCAGTGCCTTAGCTTCTGCGTCAAGTGGTGACAATAGCTTGGGGAAAGTCTTTATAGCCCAGAAGATAACCTGTCCAAAAGAATTCCTGAGAATCCATGGTACTCCACATCGATCGTGTGTGTCTTCCCACGTAGCATCCGTATTACATTTCAGTACATGTTGTGGAGGAGGTTCCCATGGAGAATCTTGGGACACTACCCTGCTGTTCGTGATTGTGCTTGTGATGGGTCTTGCCATTGTCCACTCCATTAAGTCAGCTTTAGCAAGATCATAGGCCAGTTGTGCGTTAGGTTGCGTTCCTTCAAAGACTAGATTATTCCTCATCTTCCATATCCTCCATATAATTCATATCCGAAGATGTTTGTGTTCATCTGCAAGCTCACCATCAAGTTGAATACACGTATAGATTTTACCTTGTATAGACCTGCAATCGTCAACCGTAATGGGAGGTGTAAGTGAGCAATCTTGGCCAGTTTTGTGGCTGATTAATTGCCTCTATCATCGTTGCCGAATCCGTCTCAAAGATAACCTGTTTATATCCCATATTCCTTATGCAATTCACCGCCCAAACCAGTGCCTTAGCTTCTGCGTCAAGTGGTGACAATAGCTTGGGGAAAGTCTTTATAGCCCAGAAGATAACCTGTCCAAAAGAATTCCTGAGAATCCATGGTACTCCACATCGATCGTGTGTGTCTTCCCACGTAGCATCCGTATTACATTTCAGTACATGTTGTGGAGGAGGTTCCCATGGAGAATCTTGGGACACTACCCTGCTGTTCGTGATTGTGCTTGTGATGGGTCTTGCCATTGTCCACTCCATTAAGTCAGCTTTAGCAAGATCATAGGCCAGTTGTGCGTTAGGTTGCGTTCCTTCAAAGACTAGATTATTCCTCATCTTCCATATCCTCCATATAATTCATATCCGAAGATGTTTGTGTTCATCTGCAAGCTCACCATCAAGTTGAATACACGTATAGATTTTACCTTGTATAGACCTGCAATCGTCAACCGTAATGGGAGAATATGGCGAAATTGTCCAGATAAGTCTCGCTAGAGGGCATTGGAAGAATAGGTGTACAAGGTTCTCCACGTCCGCGTTACATATTGAGCAGCTAGTAGTGCGAGTGATTCTGCGTTTTTTGAGCTCCTCACCCACGGGCAGAGAGTTTGTCAAACACCGCCATAAGAAATTCCTTAGTTTGGACTGGTGCGTAGATTCCAAATCTCTCTGAATAGTATCGAGAAATTTGGTGATTGCTCCGGAGCCAGCTTAGAGTCTTGTTCTTGCAAAGAAGTCCATAACTTGTAACCTGACTTGACGGAGTATATTCCTGTCTTCTCTGAAAAGTACCGAGAAATTTGGTGACTGCTCCGGAGCCAGCTTAGAGTCTTGTTCTTGCAAAGAAGTCCATAACTTATAACCTGACTTAACGGAGTATATTCCTGTCTCAGTGTGCGTCCAGGAGAACCCATGTTCTGAATGCTCTCCTCCTGGTTTGATCTGTAGAATTCTGTTGACGTCTTCTGCATCAAAGAGATATCTTAGCGTCGCGATGTCCCATTGGTCGCTATTATTTTCCTTTAAGTCTGCCATCGTCCAGTCA
Source organism: Physaria fendleri (assembly GCA_036630335.1). Lineage (NCBI taxonomy): Eukaryota > Viridiplantae > Streptophyta > Magnoliopsida > Brassicales > Brassicaceae > Physaria > Physaria fendleri. The sequence goes on along the minus strand of CM071717.1, from coordinate 3,167,648 downwards.
TTAATTGGGACAGAAGATAACGATTTTGGCGGTCTGGGGTCTGGGATCGTCCAGTCATTAATTGGGACAGAAGATAACGATTTTGGCGGTCTGGGCAGTTTCTGTTCCACAATCCATGGATCAATCCATATATCGATATCTGTACTGCTTCCGATTTCTTTTTTTAACCCTTTTCTCATTAATTCTTGACTCGCTCTGACACTTCTCCATCCAAAGGATGGTCTGGAACCAATCGGTGCATGAAGAATTGAAGTGTGCGGATGGTATCTGGCTTTTATAGTTCTGGCGAGTAGAGAATTAGGATTAGAGGCTAATCTCCAGAACTGTTTCCCCAAAAGAGCCATATTGAATCCTTCTAAATTCCTGAATCCCATACCTCCATGTTGTTTGCTCTTTGTAAGTTTCTCCCAAGAGAGCCAATGAATGCCTCTATCCGTTGTTTGATGCTTCCACCAGAAACTAGCATATGCTTGATTCAGACGATTAATCATCTCTTTGGGGAGAAGATAACAAGACATAACATACGTTGGGAGAGCAAAAGCTACTGCTTTGATAAGAACCTCCTTACCGCCTTGAGATAAGTACCTATTTTTCCATGACGTAATTCGATTCTTTGTTCTTTCTTCAATGAAGCGTAGTGTTGTTGTCTTTGAACCTACAAAAGCTTCAGGAAGTCCGAGATATACACCTTTGCCTCCTTCATTTAGAATTCCTGTCTCTGCCTTGATTCGAGTTCTATCCTCTTCTGTAACTTTCGCACCATAAAGTATGCTGGATTTAGCATAGTTGACCGTTTGACCAGATGCGGTTTTGTAGTCTTCTAGGATCTGCTTGAGAAGAAGAAGTTGACCATCGTTGATAGAGCTGAAAAAAATGCTGTCATCGGCAAAGAATAGGTGCGAAATAGGCGGAGCAGTTGATGCTATGCTTATTCCATAAAGACGTTGGCTGGTGTCCGATCTTGTCAACCTTAAAATAAGAATTTCTGTACATAAGATGAATAAGAAAGGAGAAAGAGGGTCTCCTTGTCTTAGTCCTCGCGAAGGCTGAAATCGTGCACTAGATTGCCCATTGACAAGAACGCCAAACGAGACTGTTGTGACACAAGTCATGATCCATGAAATCCATTTTTCCCCATTGACAAGAACGCCAAACGAGACTGTTGTGACACAAGTCATGATCCATGAAATCCATTTTTCGTGAAATCCTAGTGTTCTCATGGAGTCTTCAAGAAATTGCCATTCCACTCGATCAAAAGCCTTCATCATATCAGTTTTAATGGCCACACTAGACTTGGATAATTGTGGATGGACTTTTAGGCTGTGCACCAACTCTTGAGCAAGTAAGATATTATCCGATATGAGTCTCCCGCTCACGAAAGCTGCTTGTGTATCCGAAATAATCGTTGGTAGAACTTTTTTCAGCCTAGTAGACAAGACCTTAGCAAGTATCTTGTAAGAGAAGTTACATAAGCTGATAGGTCTAAATTCAGACAGCTTAAACGGGTTCTTGGTTTTTGGGATTAGACATATGTTCGTCTCATTGAGGCGGTTGTCGAAATAACCTGTGTTCAAGAAATCCCGAATCATTTGGCACACTTGACGTCCTACAATATTCCAGTGTTGATGATAGAAAGCTCCTGTTAAACCGTCTGGACCCGGACATTTCTCTGCTGCCATATCAAAAGCAGCTCGTTTGATTTCAGAATCTGATACTTCCATGATTAATTCTTGGTTCTGCATTGCTGTCACTTTTGGGTTGACGTTGCAGAACATCTCCGAATTCCGTACGGTGGAAGTATTGAGCAGCTCTGAAGTATATAAATTGACAAAAAATGAACGGGCTATACGTCTTTTGTCCGTGTCCTCATAGAAGATAAGTTGTGTTACAGGATCTTGTAGCTTATGTATTCTGTTTTGTGCTCTTTTTTGCTTGACTGAGGCATGAAAGTATTTGGTGTTTCTGTCTCCCTCCTGTAGCCAAGTTACTCTACTCCTATCTATTTGGTGTTTCTGTCTCCCTCCTGTAGCCAAGTTACTCTACTCCTATCCTTCCAATAACGTTCCTCTTGAAGATAAGTGTTCATGAGCTGTCCCTTTATGTTTGTATAAGCCGACCAGTCCATCTGTTCTGCTCGTGTTACACTGTCAAGCTGGGATTTGAGCTCTTGAATTATCACTTTTGTGTTAGACTGAAATGTTCTTCTTCTTGAATTATCACTTTTGTGTTAGACTGAAATGTTCTTCTCCATTTAGCCAAAGCTGAACGACATTGACGAGTACGTGCAACAATATCAATATTCTCTTCATTCTCTTGTACTCGCCAGCTATCTTCTACTATCTTATTCAGACCTTCCTTTTCTTGCCACCTGGAGTCATATCTGAAGAACCCCTTTCTCCTGTTCTGCTCGCGTTGGAAGTTAGTGACAATAGGACCTGAAGAACCCCTTTCTCCTGTTCTGCTCGCGTTGGAAGTTAGTGACAATAGGACCATGATCGGATCCTATCCGTGGCAAATATTCTGAATGTGCCTGCGGGAAAAGAGATAGCCAATCGGAATTAGCAAGTACTCGATCTAGCTTGCAGTGCACAAGCTCATCGCCTCTGTGCCCAAACCACGAGAGAGAGTTCCCAGCAAATGGAAGTTCGTGTAGCCCATTCCTATTGATCATATTACGGAAGGCGAAGAAAGAGCTTTCCGGTCTCACTCTACCACCTCTCTTTTCATCATTGTTGAGTAGTTCATTAAAGTCACCGAACAAGAACCAAGCTTCATCGCGAGTTTCTCCCATTTGGATCAGTGATTCCCAAACTTCCTCTCTCGTGTTGGCTATTGGCTCACCATACACACCAGTGAGCCGCGAACCTATCAGCTGATGTTGTTCTGTTTTGAACAGGTGTTTTTGGATCAAGGAAACGTCTTGCTGGATGAACCTGTTGCTGTTCCTCAGTTTCCTCTTCATATGTTAAATTCTGCCCTTCATTGTCTTGATTAGATCGATTGATCCTCGCACGTTTCCTTGCAGCGTTTACTTTCCAGCATGGCCTTCTTTTTCTCCTAGCTGGGCCTTCTTCTGCTTGTGACACAGAGAATCTGAAAATCTGTCCTGTGTCTTCTTCCATAGCTTCAGAATCTTTCGCAGCTGGAGAGACTCTAATCCCTGAGTTGAGTAGTTTTTCCCCTGGGCCTAAGTTTGGATTTTGTAAAATTTTCCCCGAAGCCAAAACTTTCTCTCCACTATTGGTCTCTGTTCTCTGGATTGCCTTGCCAGATTGTAAATATCTGACTCCTGGAGATTTTGGCGACCCATTGGTTTGCACAGTCGCTTGACTTGTTGTAGCAGGTTCCTTTGCTTTCCAAATTTGCTTTGTATTAGTCGCTGAATTCAATCTATTGAAAACAGTGCTCAAAGCTTGATCACGATTATTGCTTGCAGTTTGTGCTTTGGGCCTTCCTCGACCTCGTTTAGCTGGCGGGTCCACCGTCGCTGTTTTGTTTGGAGCAGTGTTTATGCGACCTGTACGTTCTGATTGGCCCGTTGTCTTATCTTGTATGAAGTTTCCACTTGTCCCCTGATATGAGTTGTTGTCCTGGTGTCGATGCGGGCATTTGTATACAGCATGTGTGATTCTCTTGCACGCATGACACGCATTGAGTAGCTTCTCGTATGTGAATGTGATCTCTATAGGCCCTCCAGTTTTGAATTGAAAAGGAAGCTTAAATATCAAAGGCCTCTCTATAGGTATCCAAACTTGAACACAAACATGCTCCTTAGAATCAGAGTTGCGCGCGTGTAGGATCACTTTCTCAACATGTCCCAGCTTTTTCCCCACATCTTTAACAATCTTTTCTTTGTGTTTAAGCAGTGGGAGTCCTCTGATTTGTACCCACACCAGGGCTTTTGAGAGATATTGTTCAGTCTGGTTCGGTATCCACCGTTCGCCCAAAACTAACCATCCATTGACATACCAAGGTCCTTTGGCAATTGAATCCAAAAGGAGTTGTTCCTCTTTGAAGATGAAGAGCACTCGATCTTTACCGATAACTCTGCCTTGTATTTGACCTGTGAGGCCCAGAATCCCTGGCAGAGCATCAATCAGACCAGTAGGAGAAATACTTTGTATGTTGAGAATACGTGCTATCATTGACATATTTAGTTCTGCCAGGAGCACGGGATCATCTTCATCATCATCAGACAAAGGGATTGCATCATCCAGATTCACAGTTTCAGCTTCCATGAGTTGCTTCATCTGTTCTTCTTCTCTTCTTCGATTTGTCCGTGCCATTGTTTCCGTCTCTTCTTCGATTTGTCCGTGCCATTGTTTCCGGTGGTCCAAGGTTTGTACTCAAAGTTGATTCAGATTTAGAATTCCAAATCTACCAAGTACTTAACCAAGCCTAAGATCCAAGCGTAAAAACAAAAGAGACGAGGAGTTGGGGTTTTATGAAAGGAGATTCAAGGTTTTGGAAAAAGAGAAAATGGAAATTTTGGGAGAAAGTCAAAAGAAAAAAGGAAAAGTGAAAGAAAAGGAGAAGGAGAAAAGACAAAAGAGAAAAGAGAAAGGGAATATGTCTGAAAGCGAGAGGTAATGATTTGGTAATGATTGGTGGCTTCAGATCCAAAGATGGTGCTGCTCCTGTGATTTAGGTTTTGGTCGTCTCCCCTCCATT
>CM071717.1:3057442-3078719 GCA_036630335.1 Physaria fendleri | reverse complement strand
CTACTGATTCGGGTTTTACACTTACTGCTTATTCATGGGCTTTGGCTTATCTCGTTACCATTACTGCTGAAATGGTTTATATCAAGCATATGGTATCTCATCTTGGTTTAAACACTTGGGGATATGTTCTGTATAATAATCTCTTATCTCTGATGATAGCACCAATCTTCTGGTTCCTTACTGGTGAAGTAGTCGAGGTTTTCACAGCTATAAATGAGAATATAGGCAATTTGTTTGACCCTGTTGCGTTTTTCGCTGTGGCTATTTCCTGTGTGTTTGGTTTCCTCATTAGTTACTTTGGATTTGCTGCAAGAAATGCTATCTCTGCTACTGCTTTTACAGTAACTGGTGTTGTTAACAAGTTCTTGACTGTTGGGATTAATGTTTTGATTTGGGATAAGCATGCGAGTCCTATTGGTTTGGTTTGTCTCTTGTTTACTATCTGTGGAGGTGTTGGTTATCAACAGTCTGTTGCTTTAGATAAGACGTTGGACAGCCAAAAGGATACCGAGAAAGGCGAGGAAGATGAAGAGTTGAAGCTATTGAATCCTGTAAAACAAGCTTCTGCCGTGTGAGAGAGGTTTCTTCATTTGTATTATAACCCTTTATAGGTGTATACCAATTGGTTTCGGATTTTGAATATTTACAGAGGTTTCTAGTTAAAGTGACACCTTTTCTAGTTTTCGGCCTCTATCTATAGTATTAAAAGTGAACTTATCTTAGTGTCTTTAAAGCAATGTGCTTTCAGATCCATGTGGCTAAGCTTAAAGACTTTTTTTACCAAACAAATATTGGATATGTATCTTCTTCTAAACCCGTGATTCAATTATTTTTATAGTTGACATCAAGCATGAGTCATGACACTACCCCATCTTGCACTACCCCATCTTGCGAAATTCATTTAATAATCCCTAAAATAATATAACCAAAAAACAAAAACTTGTTGTCATACTCATATGATTGATACATACCAACATTAATTTATACATAAAAAAACTTTACAAAGAAAAAGTAAGACCAGATGAGAAACTAATCCCAGCCATATTTGATCCTTGCAAGAATCTACAATCAGGTAGTGGGACCAAACCCCACTTATCCATCTTCTTGTCATAATCCAACCAAATTATATCCCATAATCCCTCATAATTCGTCATTAACGCCACTCTAATAACCCCTAATCTCCTCTCTAAACAACCCATCATAACACCACAAGGCTTCTTACTTATCACTTCACTTGGTGCTCTTGACACTAACTCCCACTTCTCACCATTTGATGAACTTATCTCCCAAATCTCTAATCTCTTCATAACTTTCTTCATCTTTGAATCACCTACTCTGTCTAATCTAATCACCACTTTGTATTCATCTCCATGTATATGCAACAGCTGATTCTCTAATTCGTTTCTGCTGAATCCGACACTCGATGGGCATTGTCTGATCGCTTCTTGATTCATCCTCGGTCTTAAAATTGACTGATACATCTCGTCATCGTCAAGGCTCATCACAATACTCTCGTGAGGTCGATTAGATAAGCTTAAGAATACATTACTACTCTTCTTTAAATTAGTTGTGTTATTCTCTGCTTCTTTGGTATGCCACGTGGCGGTATTAGAATGATAAGTAAACAGAACCGGTCGGTTATTTACCAATTCAGCGAACATAAACCGGAATTGATTTGGATTTGTTGGATCAGGCAAAAGCTTCATACCGGATCGTCTCCATGAAGAAGTGCCACGTGGACCTAACGGACATGATTTAATTCTCGTAACGATCTTCCCAACCAAATCAACGGCTATGATTCCACTATGAGTATTAGAAGCAAAAAGAAGAAAATTACCGCTAGCGGTTAATAAATACAAATCTTCACCGGGACGAATTTCTCCGGCGAGAATTTCAGCTACCGGAATCTTGAACCACCGTACAGATCGGTTTGAGAATCCGTGAAGAACACCGTTATCACGGCGCCAACGTCTCGTGTAAAGAAAAAGCCACGTGTCTCTGTGTGATCCGTAGTTGAGTTGTTTGATGAAACTCTGATCAGAGATTGTTGTTAAGATGTACTTGTTGAGTAGTTTCATGCGGATGATCTCAGGGATACAAAGATGGAAGAGAATGTTTTGGATGAGTTCAGAAGGAAGAAGGCAAAAGCTAATGTTGGTGTTTGTGTCTTTGTTATTACATCTTTGGCTTTTCTCCATTTTTTTGTTATTATTTTATTTTTTTGGTGTGGTGTTTGTGTTTGAGTTGATAGGATCAACTTCAGTGTTGTAGGTTTTATATAGAGAAGAATGATTCCACTAAATGTGAATTTGTGGTGGGACTATAAAATATTTTAAGTTCACTTGTTAGGTCAAAGCTAAGTTAATTAGGTTTTGATAAAACAAGTTTTGATGTACCAAACCTTTTTGGAACTCGTTTGCTATAAAACAATATGGATCATGCCTTACAAAGATATTGTAAATATCGAAATAGGACCATGCGTTAGTTCTATTGGCAAAGATTTGTGAGAAAATTTAGAAGTCGCCAATTCGATTGACCATTTGGTAGGGTGAGAAGAGGAAAAATTTCGTTCCCTAGATATAAGGCCACAATATTGAGTTTTCTAAATATTTTTTTAAAAAATTGAAATAAGAAACTACTACTTATTTCCAAAATAATAGTTTCAAGACCTATTTCAGAGACATAAACAGTGAAATATTAGTACAGTGAAACTTGTATGAGGGGACAAACACAGAGAGGATCTGAAATGGGGTTGGGTTAAAGATCTTCGTGTAGTATAATGATGATTTGAGTGTTGGTTGGGTAACTTGGCTTTACACGTAACGATTAACGATTTCGTGTAGTATAATGATGATTTGAGTGTTGGTTGGGTAACTTGGCTTTACACGTAACGATAGGTCAAAGGATGTTTCACATCTTCATCTTTAATCTATAATTAAAAAAAGCATACGGCTTACGAGTAATGGACGGTGGAGATGATGATGTTGGTCGCGTCAACCCTAATAATTTAACTGTCTTTTTTCCTACTTTTTAAAAAACATTTGCCCGGTCTCTTTACATTAAGCCTTCGATTTTTTAATAAATCATAATGATTAACAACATTAAGCAGGTACATAAAAAATCTCGGAGTTACAAAGTGGACCCAATAGGCCCACTAAATAAAACCGGGGAAATAATTTTTCATTAACCTAACCAGTTTATTCAAGGGGTCCGGTTATCGTTTACCGGAGAAGATTTACTCGCCGTGAAACAGGAAATCTGCGAAGAGAAAATCAACGCAATGGAGGGAACATCGAGCTCCACCGCCGGTGACAACATCCACCCCACCGTAATAAATGCTCTAACTAACCGAGGCTGGTGCTTCGGAGACGTTAGTTACCTGAAATCTCTGATCATTGATATCTCTTCCTTGATTGGCGGCGCTAATCAAACAGGCGCGGTGGTGGAGTCAGTGGAAGCAGAGCTGCTTAACATGGATATTAGGATTTTCGGAGGTAAGTCCCTCCCCGACCCGATAGTTAACATGGATATTAGGATTTTCGGAGGTAAGTCCCTCCCCGACCCGATAGAGTTACGCAGGTGTTCTTATCTTCAAGGCCCCAAAGTTCTTCAGGTACATTGCTTCAAACAGCTTATGAAAGTAACAATAAGAGCCAGATGCGTAGAATTTGTAGTGCATTCTTGTCTGATCCTAAACGTGTTGGTTTTGGCTAATTCGATTAGTTGATTATTGGAGGGAGAGATGGAGAGATAGAACGGTGTACTAAGATTTTTGAAGTAGTTTTCAGTTTTTGATTGTATGTAAAAGTCTGAGTATTCCTAGGTTTTAGTTTGGAAATTCTCGTTTCTCTGTATTGTGTTAATCTGGTTTTCAATGCTCTGTGAACTTAGATAAGTTCTCTCAGGGATATTACAAGAAGTAGCGCAGAAGAATTTCTGGGAAATTCTAGTGGTAAACGAGTACTCAAATTTACTCTTACTGATGGGAAGACTGAGATACCCGCACTTGAGTACTCTCATATACCATCCATTAGCAATGATGCAACTCCTGGTACTAAGGTATTTCATATCAATGTAATTAATTGACAGTATAGTATTGTGTTGTCCGTGCATTATTCCAGGATTTCATGTGTATGTCATAATGTCATGCATCAAGAGGGTGGTGCATTATTCCAGGATTTCATGTGTATGTCATAATGTCATGCATCAAGAGGGTGTCTTATGGGAATGTAACCCCTTTGTATCGTTGGTAGGTCCGTCTGGAAAATAAGGCTGTGATACGTGACGGTCTACTATGTTTGACTCCCAAAGAGGTGACTTTCTTAGGTGGTAATGTGCCATCTCTGACTGAAGAATGGCAGATGAAGAAAAGATACGCTACTTTGGCCCGGTCATCTGGAAGGCAATCTCAGGAAAGCAAAGCTGGTGATGGCCCTCCTCCATTTGAGGAGTTGCAGATTCGAACAGGTTCTCGTCACCGTGGTAAGCTTTTTTATTGTGCTCATTGTCATTCAATTTTCTTCCAGTAATTCGTTGCATGTTTGTATCATTTTGACACTGTTTTGTCAATCTTTGTTAACAAAAAAAATGTCTACTAATTTTGGTTTCTCATGTATATTTGCCAATGTGCATAAAAACTGTGAAGTATATCTTGGCACTATGCATTGCCTGGTGCAAGGACTTATTACATCAAAATGCACTTTAACATAGACATATTAGTTATTCCACACGAGCTTCAACATTCCAATGTATCCTTTTATGTAACCTATGATGACTCATGTAGATGTCTGATCTAATTTTTCACTCGTCTTGGCATCCAACTTTGGCGCAGTTGGGTCTCCAACATTTTAATACTTAGTTGAGTGACTGCATTTTGATTGTGTAGTAAAATGATGGTTTGTTGAATTGCTCTTCAGTTTTCTTGGCTTACATCATATATCGTGATGGAAGTTTGGACAATGCTTCAGAAAAATAATTTGTCATCATGTCTGATGGTTGACAGATTCCTACAAGACAACTTCAAAGAACATATTACCTACTGCTGCAGAAAGCAACGTAAAACATGCAGGTGGAGAAAAAGGTGAAAGTAGTGAAGTTGGTGGGAACAAAAAAGGTACAGATCAGAATTTAAAAAGGAATCCTGCAGATTCTGATACAAATATACCTGCCAAAGTTGAAAATCCGGAAAAGCCAAGCAGTTCTGATACAAGACCTAAACAAGGTGTGCCATCTACTTTTCCCTACCCGTTATAGATCAATAGCTCATCGTATAGCAGACATTTTTGATCGTATAGCAGACATTTTTGATTTGTTAAATTAGTTTGGCATTTCATCTGGCAATTGCATAAAACTTTAGATTATATATCCATCATTCATCCATATAAAGTGAAGTAACTTTCATGCTCGTTAGTGCCATAACATCTCCAATTCTTGCAGTGGTGGAAGCTGTTCCTTTGCAGAACCAAGCGGCTGCACAGATACTTCTTGAGAAGATGAAAAATTCTTCAAATGACCAACAATACCAAGGAAGAAGAGGTAGGGGTAGAGGTAGAGGGAGGGGGAGGGGGAGGGGGAGAGAAGAAGACGACTCTGCAGTACTTACACTGGATGAGTGGGAAAAGAAGAATACGGGCGGGGGAGTTCAGAAGACGACTCTGCAGTACTTACACTGGATGAGTGGGAAAAGAAGAATACGGGCGGGGGAGTTCTTGCAAAGGCTGACCATCCAAGCGACACTACTCGCGATGAAGATCTTGCATGGCAGCTTCAGAATCAGTTTGATCTAGAAGACTCTTATGTGAGTTGCAACAACATTTATTATCCTTATTATGCATCTTTTATGTGCTTAATAGGCCATTTGATTAATTAACAAGATCATTCCCGACCAAAAAAATAAAATAATAACAAGACCATTATTTTGATTAGCACAGCCATTCATATCTTTCGGTGGATTAGTACTTATGTGTTGGAACCATTCAAACAGAAATGGTTATAATGAGAGAACTGTGATTTGTACATTGTTGTTTAGGGACAGGAGGGGCATGGAACTGGGGCAGCGGATATCAGAATGAATATGTTTGATTATGGAAGACCAGACAATAACTTTGGCCATGGAAGGGGAAGAGGCGGACGAAGAGGAAGGGGGAGAGGACATAGGCGGGGTAACAAGACCATTATTTTGATTAGCACAGCCATTCATATCTTTCGGTGGATTAGTACTTATGTGTTGGAACCATTCAAACAGAAATGGTTATAATGAGAGAACTGTGATTTGTACATTGTTGTTTAGGGACAGGAGGGGCATGGAACTGGGGCAGCGGATATCAGAATGAATATGTTTGATTATGGAAGACCAGACAATAACTTTGGCCATGGAAGGGGAAGAGGCGGACGAAGAGGAAGGGGGAGAGGACATAGGCGGGGAAGAGGACGTTTTTAGATACTAATGAAGTCATCCAGGCTTGTGGTAATTAAACCAGAATTCATCATTTACATCTGTGTATCTTTATGTATGTGAAGTAAACATGTACCTAGAGCATTATAGATTCATCAGCAATTCTCATATATGCTTTTGTCCTCACAGGTGTGGCACCTCTGAATCTGTCTGTACAGGTGTTTTTGAATGTTTTAGACTTTCGTGAAAGATTTAGAATTTGAAAGTTAAGGCTGGTGAGTCATTCATTTTTCTTTGTGACTATAGTAACATACGTTGGAGCTCACCATTAGCTTTCCATGACAACTCAATCTGAAGCGAGACACACGCTTGGAATAAGTGTTTACGTTACAACAAAGTTCCAACCAAAACATCATTTGTGTACACAGATGCCCATTTACTATATCTTATCTATGGATTGTTCTGACAAATGCAGGAAAAAACAGAGATTATTGACGCCTCTTAAAGACGAACAATGATCCTCTAGAGCCTAATCCCAATCTAAGTTTCTCATCAACGTACGTGATCCGAAGCTTCACTTCACTTTCGAACCCGTATTTAAACTCCAGAGATCCTACCTTGATTTCCGGAGGCTCAAATATCACCTGAACCCACTCACTGTCCAATGCTGTCAGCTTCCCTACAAAGACCACACAATAAGCCAGAAGATTAAACACCGGTAAAAAAAGAAGAGATCAGTTGTTTTATGTGTGGTCTTGCAGTTTTCACCTGTCAAGGAGACATCTCCATCAAGCAAACCAAAAGCAGTTTTTATGTGTGGTCTTGCAGTTTTCACCTGTCAAGGAGACATCTCCATCAAGCAAACCAAAAGCAGTGATGGAAACTCTGTTCCTAACTATATCAGGAGCATCAATGGCTTGTACCATCTCTTTCGTTTTAAAGAAGAGCCGGCCTATCGCGCTTCTATAGCCTCCACCTGGAGATGTCGGTCTAGAACAGTACACCACTTCCCAATCTGCACAAAAAACCACAAGTTCAGATTTTGAGATCAAGCAAGAAGCAATCGCAGCTAAACAATTAATTACCTCCGAAGATGAGTGGGTTTTTAACAGGCTCCTTCACACAGTACTTCTGAAGTTCTCCAGCTACTTGTGCCACTTCCTTGTGTTGCTCAGGGCTCAGTGTCACACCTCCATCACTATTAGCAACCTGTTCACCACTCCACAATCATCAGAAAAACACTTCAGATTTTCAATAAATTCGCCAAATTTTAACTCAGATCTCGAACTTATAATGGAGTAACTCTTTTGGAGACCTTAGAGAGGAGAGTAGAAATGAGATCATCAGGTCCAGTACGAAGCTCAACGTTAGGAGCTGAAACGGAACTAACGACGAGTCCCAATCTTCTAGTTCTGCTCATTAAATCGGATTTATACGGTACGGAATATGGAAGAGGGAGGTTCGAGCATTTCGAGGAACGGATCTGAGTCCGTGGTTCGGAGAACGACGATGCGATTGTAATACTAGAAGCAGCTGTCGCCATTGTTTTGCTTACTCCACAAACACAGAGAGAGAATAAGGATATTGTGATTTTAACTGGTGCCACGTCATAGTAGAAATCGTAACTGGGGCCTACATTTTGATCGGCGATTGTATTATCTCCTGCCACGTAGGATGGTACGTTCTTCCGCATTATCTTTGTTTGTCCATTTGCCAAATCTATTGGGTCAGCCCATTTGAGGCCCATAGTTTGAGCCGTAGTTTGAGCCGTAACAGAATAACAACTAATGAAATAGGTGAAGCAGTGATTACGTTGGGGGGTCAACTGCTCTCTTCCTGATTCTAAACAACTGAATCTTTGAGCTTCCTCATCATGATATTCTCCGTCACTGTGAAAATGGAAATCTCGCCGCTGTTGTTCAGGCTTATCATCGCCGTAATCATTTCTTCTCTTATCGCTTTTCGATCGTACAAGAAGAAGTCGCTGGATCTCTCCGGTGGAATTGCTGGATTCCTCGTTATGACCATCCACTTTACCGCCGGTCTCAGGTCTCTTCTTCCGCCTTATGATCTTCTCTGCTGTGACATTCTATTCTCTGTTTGAGAAACTTTTCTTATTACTGTTTCTCGGTGGGATTTTGAATCTTGATCGGGTTAATCTGTTGAATCTGAAAGGTACGGAGCGTTGCTGCTTGTATTCTTTCTTACTTCCTCGAAACTTACCAAGGTTGGCCAAGATAAAAAACGACGCGTTGATGTTGAGTTCATTACCAAGGTTGGCCAAGATAAAAAACGACGCGTTGATGTTGAGTTCAAGGAAGGTGGACAAAGAAACTGGTAAAACTTTGATTACTCTTTTGTGAGAGTGAGCTATTTGGATTTCTATGGGTAAATGTATCTTGTGACTGCAATCTCGAGCTTGATAGATATGTTTCGAGAGTCCTTTCGGAGAATATTATCTTTGATCAAGAAAAGGGAATGAACAACATTTAGTATACCATTGAACCACATTTAGTATACCCTGGACTGTTTGTAAACAAAGATATTCCCCTTTCCTTTGTTGTTGTTGTTGATGTTGACATTTAGAATCTTCATTGAGGAGATTGTTTCTTTATGGTTAGTCTCCTATTTGTGTTCCATTGGCTTATTACCAAATCATAGAATTTGCAGAACTCTTGTTATTTAGTTGACCATTTCTTTGACAGGTTGGCTTATTACCAAATCATAGAATTTGCAGAACTCTTGTTATTTAGTTGACCATTTCTTTGACAGGGGATTCCTCAAATTTCTTGTTTCAGGGTGCAAGTGTTATGCAATGGAGGAATTGCATCAGTTCTAGTTATAATTGCATGTACATTAACAGGTTGGCAGGATATGTGTTTGGACTCAAAGCAATCAGAAACTGTAACAGCTCTTATTGGAGGAATCATCGGTCATTACGCATGCTCTAATGGAGACACTTGGTCCTCAGAGCTTGGGGTTCTTAGCGATGCTCAGCCTCGACTAATCACAACGCTAAAGGTTCTTCTTGTTCCTTTTTTTTAGCAAGATTCTTATTAATAACTCCTGTGTAGCTAAAAGTTTAATCTCACTCTCAGCCAGTGAAGAAGGGCACGAATGGTGGAGTTACAAAGGCAGGACTCTTAGCTGCTTTGGCAGCTGGTGCTACTATCGGAGTAACATTCATTATCTTCGGGCTCTTTACCGCGGAATGTTCAAGCAATGTGGCTCTGAAGCAACTCTTAGTCGTTCCACTCTCTGCATTAGCTGGATTATGTGGGAGTCTTATTGATTCTATACTAGGAGCAACCATCCAATTTAGTTTAGTCGTTCCACTCTCTGCATTAGCTGGATTATGTGGGAGTCTTATTGATTCTATACTAGGAGCAACCATCCAATTCAGTGGCTTCTGTTCTGTCCGGAACAAGGTACATTATAAAAGAACAGATGTAAATATGTGGGATCAAGGAAGAAGAGTAGTTAACCGAATTATATGTCCTGCAGGTTGTCGGAAAACCGGGGCCGACAGTAAGGAAGATATCAGGCATGGACATTCTTGATAACAATGGTGTGAACTTAGTCTCCATACTCTTGACATCCTTTGCATGGACATTCTTGATAACAATGGTGTGAACTTAGTCTCCATACTCTTGACATCCTTTTTGACTTCCATTGCTTCTGTGTACATTTTCTAAATGCTGAAGTGATTTCTGGACCAGACTGTTTCACCCTTACCTGAAATGTTGATGTTGTTGTATGCTGATTAGTTTCTTAGTCTCTTTTATGTTCAGTATAATCACAATAATCACAATTACTAGTCAAAGTCAATTTGTATTTCTTGTGGTGTCAGTGCCTAACGGATCTTTCACCTTTCTTAACGTCTGTTAAAGACTTATAATTAAGTATAGGATCTTGCCCGAAGAAAAAAATTCACTATAGGATTACTATCACTAATGAATTTTTAGTTTTTTTTTTTTTTAGTTTTTAACCAAAAAAAAAGTTTTTTTTTAAGTTTTTTTTTAAAAATAGTAAAATGACAAAACAATTATGATTCTTGACAAAAGAAAATACTAGTAAAAAAGACAACAAATATGATAATTGTAAAATTGAATAATTATAATTTTTTTTCTTCGTTTGATAAAATTTAAAATTTAACGGTTATTTTATGAGGTAAAAGTGATTTTAAATTTTGTTCAGTCGTTTTAAGTTAACTATTTTGCGTAACGGTGTCCCGTTGAGTTACACGACTGCATTAGCCCTAGTAAAGTGAAGCGGCAAAATCGGAAATAGTATTGCGAAACTGAAAAGACGAGAGGGAAAATAAGCCCCACTTCGCACGATCGGACTGGGATAAAAAGGGAGGGCCGGAGGGGGAGAAGAGACGGTGACTGTAATAGTGACGACGGCGATGAAGAACCCTAAAATTGAAGAAGGGGAAGAAGTAGAAGCAGAAGCAAAAACCTTCTCAACTCGAATCCCAGATGATAGAGAAGCGCTTTTAGAGTTCATGGACCAGCGTGCTCAGTCTATCCAAGGCCTAAAAGATCAGATTTCAATCTTGGACAGAAAGGTCTCTTCTTTCTTCTTTGCTCTTCATTGTTGTTTCTGGACAGAAAGGTCTCTTCTTTCTTCTTTGCTCTTCATTGTTGTTTCTTTCTTCACTTCTTTTGCTTTTTCTTGCTGATTCGGCTTATTGTAGTGTGTGCATCTGATAATCTGGCTTTTAGATTTATTTAAGGATTTTTGATTGATTCAAACCCTTAGGATCTTCCGATTTTGATTTTTCTGTTATGGTTTCATTGGAAATCAATTTCAAGATAGTTATTGATTTTTTTTCTTTTTCTTTTTCATTCGATTCGTTGTATGTAATATGAAAATGTCATATTCTTGCTCAAAGTTTTAATAGGCATTTAATTGACACTCAAAAAAGTTTCAGCTTTTGTATGTTCTGATGATTTTCTTACCTAGTAATGTACATTCTAGAATCCTACTCTTTGGTCTTGTTCTTAAGATTTCTTATGTATTTGCAAATTGTAGCTTGCTGAAGAGAGAAAACTCATGGCAGATGCGGAGGCAAAGTTTTTACAAATTGATAGTGTTGGAAATGGTACCTTTTCTAGTTCCAAATCAAAGATGCCTGGTAAAACTGGAAGTTTGCTTGGTATATCAGAGTTCTGGACCAAGGGAAATACGTCGAAGCCAGCCACTGAAACCTCTACTTCAAATTCACGTAGTGAGATGGAATCCTTGAAAGTTCCATCCATTATCTTACCACCTTCTTTCAAACGAAGAGCTCCTGCTCCTGTCAGAGCAGAAATGACTGAGACCACCCAATGCCAATCCATGGCTACAAGGGATTATAAAAACCCAAAGGAAGACACAATTGGCCATGAGGCCAAGAGATCTCGTAGTATTCCTGATGAAGTAGTAAGGGATACCCAAGAACGAGATAACAAAGCTCAAACCATTGCTACAAGGGATTATAATGTCCCAAAAGTTGATAAAAGTGGCTCTGTGGTCAAGAGAGTGATAAGGGAATCTCAAGGTCGAGATAATGTAGCTCAACCCATGGCTACAAGTGATTATAATGTCCCAAAGGAAGAGAGAAGTGGTCTTGAGGCTAAGAGATCTCGTAGTATACCTAACGAAGTGGTTTGGGTAGAAGAAGATGGAGATAACCCAACTCCAGCACAAGCTCGACATAACCATAATAATAAGGATTTGGCAAAGAGATAACCCAACTCCAGCACAAGCTCGACATAACCATAATAATAAGGATTTGGCAAAGCCAAAAATCAGAGTTTCTTCTAACATTTCTCAACAAGGACAACAGGAAAAACCTGGTAAAAGCCATATTTTTGGTCAATTTACCTCATCTTACCTTCTCATGTATTCTGATCAATTGTTTCTTTTTGTCTTTTCAGAATTCCGAGGACATAATGAGCTGATAGCGCTTATAGGTAGGAGCTCTTTGCGTCCCACAATCGAAGGTCATACTGTAGGTATGCAACCAAGTTATCACACGAAAAGAATAAGAAGTCTTGCTCTTTCTCCTTCACACCGTGAGCTATTTGCTACAAGGTGCTTTTTTACATTGTTTTTTTTTGGTTTCCTTCTAAAAGTGCATAAAAGATGATACCTTATTATGCATAAGAGGCAACTAAGAAGACATTGGAAGTTAGCTAACCCAATGTAAAAGAAGGAAATGATATTATATAGTATATACAAAAGAGGCAAGCTGTGCTTAATCATTTTTCTTTTCCCCTCACGCTTTTGGTTTTTGGTTAATTTTCAGTGCACTGGATGGGGCGGTTCATTTCTGGAAGCTTCAGTCTGATAG
This sequence comes from Physaria fendleri, assembly GCA_036630335.1. Taxonomy (NCBI): domain Eukaryota; kingdom Viridiplantae; phylum Streptophyta; class Magnoliopsida; order Brassicales; family Brassicaceae; genus Physaria; species Physaria fendleri. The sequence continues at coordinate 3,065,985 of CM071717.1, read as the reverse complement.
GTTTTTGGTTAATTTTCAGTGCACTGGATGGGGCGGTTCATTTCTGGAAGCTTCAGTCTGATAGGTAACTTTACTGTACTGATCCACTGATTATGATATTTCTGCTGAATTCTTGGGGGTTAGTAATTAATTGATATTTCTGTCTACTGCTTTTAGGAGGGGTTATTGAATTGTAAGTTTGTAACTATCCATATATTTCCTTGATTTTCAAATATACCAAAAGTTTAATATAAATTTCCAATTCCAATTGAGATTTTCTTCATCCATCCACATAATAAGTCAGCGAAATTTGGTTCTTGTATATTTATTAACAAGCTGCAATATTTTGTTGTACATGATCTTAAGAGAAAGAGTGTACAATGTTCTGTACTGGGAAATTTTGTGTCTCAAGAACCCCCAATCGTTTTTCTCTTACTTTTGTGAATGTTTTAATCTAACTTTCAGCGGATACTAACATATCCATCAATACTTTCACCATTGATCAGATCCAAAGCTGCTTTGTTTAAGACTGTTAATCGGGTATCAGTTGATCAAAAGAAATGGGCAGAAGATATAGCTTGGCATCCACACAAGAGTGCACTTTTCTCCGTGTATACTGCAGATGAAGGCCACTCTCAGATATCAGCCATATATCTGAATGAAGCTGGAGGGGTAAAAAATGTACGATAGCTGTTACACACTATAGCATTTTCCGTATCAAAACTTGCTATTGCACATTCTGTGTGCTTAAACTTGTTGAAAGTTACCTTGGTCTTCATAACCTGTTAAAAAGAAAAACCAAGTTAGCTTGAAAAATTGGGAATTTGGTTCTGGGAATGCTTGTTGTGTGCTCATTTTTTTTTTGTTTTTTGATCTGTTCACCTGCAGGGTTCTGTGTCAAAATTTCTGGAGGACAGGCCTCATAGCAAAGGTCTTATCAACAGAATCATGTTTACGCCTTGGGATGATCCTTGTTTCATAACAGGTGGGTGTGACCATGCAGTGGTCTTATGGCGAGAACACGGTGAGAATAATGCATGGAAATCGACACTTCTGCATAGGGACTTGCACTCATCGTCTGTGATGGGAGTTGCTGGAATGCGCCATAAGAATCTCGTCTTGTCATGTGGAGACGATAGGAGGTTTGTTGGGTTTGATGCCCGAGAAGAAAAAGTCACATTCAGACATAGATTAGACAACAGATGCACAAATATACTACCTAACCCAAGAGATAATAACCTTGTAATGGTTCACACAAGGTAATAAAACAGACTCTTCATTTATATATCCACCAAGAAACCTATTGCCTTCAAATTTATTCCCTTGCTTGTGTTGTGTTTGCAGGCAGCTAGACAGACAACTACGATTGTATGATGTTAGAATTCCTCAGACAGAACTACTTTCTTTTGGGTGGAAGCAAGAAAGCAGTGAATCTCAGTCAGCTCTAATAAACCAATCTTGGTCTCCTGATGGTTTACACATCTCATCTGGTTCTGCAGACCCTGTGATCCACATCTTCGACATCCGTTACAATGCACCTCGCCCATCTCTGTCGATGAAAGCCACATCTTCGACATCCGTTACAATGCACCTCGCCCATCTCTGTCGATGAAAGCTCATAAGAAACGTGTTTTTAAAGCCGAGTGGCACTCTTTTCACCCACTGCTCGTCTCCATCTCATCAGATTTAGAAATTGGAATTCACAAGCTATGGTGAAAAACTGTTGAAGACATCACCTATAAATCTTTGAAAGCCATTAACTTATGAATGACAGAATTTGGGAAAAAACTGTCCATTGGCAAGTAAAGACATGAGCAAAGAACGCAGTGGATACTGGGTACATAAACTGTCTTGGGACTTACATAAGACATAGAGACATGAGCAAAGAACGCAGTGGATACTGGGTACATAAACTGTCTTGGGACTTACATAAGACATAGTCCAGGGTCTCAAGGCTCTGGTTTTAAAATGTTCTAATCGACTGTGGGAAAAGCTAGCAGAAAAATATTAGCTTCCCAAAGCAACGCTCTTGTCACATTTCTGTAGGGATTACAAATTAGACAAGTTTTTAAACCAGAAATTTGTATGTCAATTTAGTGGTGTACTCTTTTATTCAGAACCGGTTTAGGTCTTCGGTTTATATGTAACCATATTCAGAACCGGTTTAGGTCTTCGGTTTATATGTAACCATACTTCAATTAAGAAGAAATCAGAATCATATTATTCGTCTCTGTCGATTCTCTCTTTTCTCCGTCCATCTAAGGTCTGAGATACTTTTGCAATTCGGCTTGAGAATCCAAAATTTTGCGTGATTGAACTCGACAATTGGTTGATTCAGGTTCCTAACGTTCATGGCTTCGCCAGATGAGAATGATGATACATCAGAGATTCCATCACCGTAGGGTTCCTTTTATACACTTACACATGGATGAGTATACTGTTTAGTATTTGATTCGTATCTCTACAGGTCAAAGAACATTTACAAGGATCCCGACGGTGGAAGGCAACGATTCTTACTGGAACTTGAAAACATTTACAAGGATCCCGACGGTGGAAGGCAACGATTCTTACTGGAACTTGAATTCATTCAGTGTCTCGCCAATCCTACTTACATCCACTGTAAGTTTCTCTACTTCTTTGCTTTCTAGAGTTTATGATTTGTTCTAGGGTTTATGCTTTGTGCTTTTTTATTCGAAAATTGTTTCCTTCAATTGAGATTCAAGGGTTTTACATGTGTCTTTCATGTAACTTAATTGAGATATTAAGTGCTTGGTCAGATAAAGGAATGATTTGGGTTTTCCTATTGATAATGAGAATAGGTTTGTTTGAGATGTTAGAATCTACCTGCTTATGGCACACCATAGAAATAAGGTGAGATAAGGGAATCTAAAAGCTACATGAAGATGTCAACTATTAGAAAGCGATCAGAAATCTTTTGTTTTTGTATTTTCCGATGGTTTACTTTACTTATCACGTTCTCCTTTACATGCTCTTTTCTTTGTTTCATAATTTGCATCTTTGGGTTCTGTTTTATAGACCTGGCACAGAATCGGTATTTTGAAGATGAAGCATTTATTGGATACTTGAAGTATCTTCTGAAGCATTTATTGGATACTTGAAGTATCTTCAATACTGGCAGCGACCAGAGTACATCAAGTTCATAATGTTAGAAAGTTTTATGAAGATTTATAGTGTATCTTATTGCTCTGGTTGTTTTATTCATTTCCATATGTTCTTGTACAGGTACCCACATTGCTTATATTTCCTGGAACTTCTTCAAAACCCCAACTTCAGGAATGCTATGGCTCATCCTGCAAACAAGGTAAAAGAATATGATAAGAATCAAATATGCCACACCAGCATGTTAATGAGCAGTGTAACTAGGAAGTCTTCAAATGTTTTAGGGAGTTTAGGCTCTCTAGTACTAACTCACTTGCGTTCTGTGATTCTCAGTTATGTCCATTGATTTATGAGATAGATGAACTATTAAGATACTCTATACCGTATATTCTTGTTTATGTCCATTGATTTATGAGATAGATGAACTATTAAGATACTCTATACCGTATATTCTTGTCAGAATTTTTGACAAGTATTTCTAATGTTGCTCAAGTTTTTTATGGTATTGAACCCAATCTTCTTTTAAACCTGTCTTTTTCAGGAATTGGCACATAGGCAACAGTTTTACTATTGGAAGAACTACAGAAACAACAGACTAAAGCACATTCTACCTCGCCCTCTTCCAGAACCTATACCTGCTCCACCACCACCACAACCACCTGCTGCACCTTCAGCTTCTATGCCACCTACACAATCAGTAACTGCTACTCTCTCTCCAGCCCCTTCACCAATGCAGCAGTACAACAATATGCTTCCTAAGAATGAACCAAGGAATATTAATGCTGCTGGTATTGATCGTAGGAAGAGAAAGTAAGTTCTCCCTTCTTCTTCTTCCTGATAATTGTTATTATCTTGTGTTTGCTAGATGAACTCTGAATCTAAAATGTGATTCATATAATGCCAGGAAGGGCACATAAGCCTTTATTGCCATGAAGCACACACTGTAGCAACTAGAAGGATACTTGACTCAGGTTACAAACATTTTGGAAACTTATTCTCATGGTTTAACTTCTCAGACATGTAAACTTTGGTTTTGATATTAAATTTTCATATTCAACGTTCCTACTTTAGTAAATATGTTTTATTTTAAGAAAAATTAATGGAAAATTTTCAATATTCTATAATATGGTAATACCTTAAAAATAGACATATCTTAGCCGTTGGTTCAACAGGTGTCATCTCCGTCGTTGATTAGGATCAAGCATCTTTTATCATCTCCTATTTAAACAATCTTATCAAAGGCGTTCGTACACAACATTTAGGTTCTCTTTGCTTTTTTATTATTTTTTTCTTTGGCTGCGAACCCAAGAAAAAAAAAAATTGTTTCCAGATCCAAAATTACAAGATTCTCAAACACCTAATCAAACTTCATCATAAAACTGAACAAACGAAAACAATCAAATTACGCAAATCCTAATTTTGAAAACTCTATTCTAGAGTTTTCTTCTTGGCTTTTGTTTGATTAGATTTCTTTTTTTTTTTGGTTCTTTGATCTGTGGTTTTGTATCTTGAAAAATCTACTCCTTATCACTCGGATTCATTGATCTATTTTGCTTCGATTTTACGGTTTTTCTGGTTGTTGTTTGAATCGATTTCGGATAGTGTTATATATTGTTTAGATGAACGAACAATCTAAGCTGATGAATCCACCACCGCCACCGCAGATGATGAATCCGCCGCCGCCGCAACAAAACGAACAATCTAAGCTGATGAATCCACCACCGCCACCGCAGATGATGAATCCGCCGCCGCCGCAACAAAGGATGAATCCGCCGCCGCCGCCGCCGACGCAGGTAATGAACCCGGTTCAGCCTCGGATTATGAACAAGACTCCGATGTTAGGCCAATCTCATCCGATTATGAGTATGAACCAGCAGCCACAGGTTATGATGAACAACCAGGCTATGATGATGAATCCTCGCAACTTTAACATCAATCCTAGTTTGAGTTCTGAGTATCATAATCCTCGTCCGAATAACTTTGGTTCCAAAATGATTCGGAACAATTGGAAAGGGAAGAATATCACTAGTGACAAGAGACCAATGATGGAGCAGCCTGTTAGGAGGATGCGTAACTCTGGTATGTATAATCCTCAGCAGATACCTGGTTCTGGTAGTAACCAGGCTGGGCCTGTTGGTGCAGGGGGTTACAAGCCACCGACTTTGAACGAGTTGCAGTCTCAGAACAGGTTAAAAACCAGGAAGTTTTATCCGAAGAAGAAGTATGGTAACCGATATGTTCCTTATGCTCCGAGGAACACGACTTCGTTTATTATCAGAGCCAAGAAATCTGGTGGAATTGCTGAGTTGGTGTCTCCATGCCCTGTGACACCAGCAGTACTGCCAACTCCGATGTTTTCGCCATCCAGGGAAGTGTTGGGTGATATGGCGAAAGAAGAGTGGGGAGTTGATGGTTATGGCTCCATGAAAGGGTTGATTAGGCTACGAGCTGATGGAAATGAGTTGGAACCGTATGAGGATGATGAAGAAGATGAAGGTGGATCAAGTGAGAGTGATGTGGAGGAGCATGTTGAGGGGCCTGTTGGTGCAGGGGGTTACAAGCCACCGACTTTGAACGAGTTGCAGTCTCAGAACAGGTTAAAAACCAGGAAGTTTTATCCGAAGAAGAAGTATGGTAACCGATATGTTCCTTATGCTCCGAGGAACACGACTTCGTTTATTATCAGAGCCAAGAAATCTGGTGGAATTGCTGAGTTGGTGTCTCCATGCCCTGTGACACCAGCAGTACTGCCAACTCCGATGTTTTCGCCATCCAGGGAAGTGTTGGGTGATATGGCGAAAGAAGAGTGGGGAGTTGATGGTTATGGCTCCATGAAAGGGTTGATTAGGCTACGAGCTGATGGAAATGAGTTGGAACCGTATGAGGATGATGAAGAAGATGAAGGTGGATCAAGTGAGAGTGATGTGGAGGAGCATGTTGAGGTTGAGAGGAGACTAGACCATGATTTGAGCCGGTTTGAGATGATTTATCCGAATTATGGTGGGTTTGAGTATAAAAATGTTTTGGAAAACCGAGTCGATGATCAGGATAGTCATATTGCTCAACTGGAGGAAGAGAACTTAACCTTGAAGGAAAGATTGTTCTCATTTGAGAATGCTTCTGTTGGAGAACAATGAACAACCATATGATACCTGGAACAAGGAAGGAAGCTGAAGAAAACTCAACCCACAATGGTATAAGGGTACATGTGTACCCTTTGGAATAATGTAGGTCTCTTATATGCTTTATGATGTATATGTCAAAATATGCTCGTCTTAGTAAGTTAGTCTAGTTCTCTCTTTACTTTTGATATCAGAGGTTAGGAGAATTTGCTTTCACAGGGAAGGTCTTATGAAGACGCCACACTAAGGATGAGATTTTCCCAGGTTAATGAGATTGTAGTAAAAGCAAAAAGGTTCACTGTAGTGAAAGAACTTATGGATGATAATTAGAGTTTTATGTTTGTTTGCTTAATCTATGTGGATGTTTCTCTTTGCTAGCAAAAGTATAATTTCTGTATCTCGGTTTGAGATAGTTGTACAGAGCTGAGCGTAATGCACATGATGAGTCGTGTGTATTGCAGAGTGGCAGTGCAGACAAAAGGAAAGATGTTTTTATTTGAAGTCAACATACTTGATAGAACTTGATCTATTTAGGCCTGTTTAGCCATGGGCTCGGAGAAAATCTGTGTGTAGCGAGGCCCATTAAAGTTGTAACTGGGCTTTGTCTCATTTTAATATCATTCGTAGATAACAAAAACTCATTAAAAATACCAAAAAGGTACGCGTGCTGATAACACGAAGTGGGAATAATTTGGACAATGCACTTTTGTAAACTAAAAGAGTTTACTTTAAAATATCGCCACAAGTTGCAAAGTTGAAGGAGGAATTAATAAAACTTCAGTCTAAGCCTTAGCATAAGAAAATGACTAGTTCCTAATCAAGTTCTTGTGGTATTTTTAGGAAAATAGAATTGTCAATGTATATATTTAATTATGTTATCCATTCGCCATTTGTATAAGTGGAGTAATCGAACATCGTATAGGAATATTTTTGACGGTAATATTGTCTAGAACAATTTTTTTTACTGCCATAACTTGTATCATTTAAATCTCTTATAAGAGGTAATATCGGGAATTATTTATTTTGCTTATCGTATTGTTTCTACAGGATATATGCATAGCTTAAAATTATATATTTTTTTACCAAAAAAATATTATATGTTAGACATTTTTAGAACTTTATATTAAACATTCATAACGTTCTAAATATAATTTTTTGTTTTTTTTTTTTTTAAAAAACACTATTTGAAATTTTTCTTTTAAAAAACACTATTTGAAATTTTTCAGAATACCATATCATCATTTTAGGCTCAGTTGTTTGGGATTGGGATAAGTCATGGATTCAAGAGAAGTTGGAAGAAAATCATGACATAAATAATAAGGTTAATAGATGTATTTCTAAGCCCAATTGCTTCCTCGAGATATATTATAAACTAAATAGTCCAAATTTTGATATTTAAAATTCAATTTCATCCTCAAAGTACATACAAAATGGGGAGAGTTGTTGTTTTGCACCAAATCCACTTGCATGCAGACCCGTTCCGTGGCATAATCCACATAAGCGATCGCTTAGGGCCCCGAATTTTTTTAGAATTTTTGGGTCCCTATTTTTGATAATTTATAAAGATATATATAAAATTTGGTGTTTGTCATGAAGACATTAATTATGTTTGTAGTCTAGTGGTTATGGTAATTTTAATGTTATTTAAATACTCGAGTTCGATCCTCATTAGATGCATAGAATTTTTATTATTATTTTTTAAAAAAGACCCAAATTTTCGGATTTCTGTTGAGGTCACTGTTACCGTTGGAAAAGGGTCCCAAATTTTCGGATTTCGCTTGGGGCCCCTGTTATAGTTGGAACGGCACTGCTTGCATGCTCAAAATACATTAAAATACAACACTATTGAAACAAAGTTGACTACATGATGTTAGCTAGTAAATTCACTCACTTCTTTTAGTGGATTAAACGTAAGATCAAACATGCCAAATTCTTAATAACAAGTTCACGAATCCTTATCAACCTAAACGTCTCTTAGTGCCTAATCTTACAAAAAGTATATATAAAAATATGGAGTTCAATGCATACAAATATGGAGTTTAATGCATCCCATTGAGCATAAGAAATCAAAATATTTTGGAAGCCGCCACACGTCACCATGCACCACTCATCATTCTCTTAGTAGCCCACTATCTTAACCTCAAGTACATGAGCCCTTGAGATTGTTATTATCTAGTTTTATCTATAAATAGAACCCCAATGATTCGTATCTAAATATATCACTCAAGTAAATCAGATAAGTAAACCATCTAGAAAATGAAAACACAAACCAAAGTGATGGGAGCACATGTCTTGCTTACTGTTTTCACTCTACTTATGCTT
>CM071717.1:3019576-3032333 GCA_036630335.1 Physaria fendleri | reverse complement strand
CTGTCAAGGAGACATCTCCATCAAGCAAACCAAAAGCAGTGATGGAAACTCTGTTCCTAACGATATCAGGAGCATCAATAGCTTGTACCATCTCTTTCGTTTTGAAGAAGAGCCGGCCTATCGCGCTTCTATAGCCTCCACCTGGAGATGTCGGTCTAGAGCAGTACACTACTTCCCAATCTGCATAACAAACCACAAAGTTCAGATTTTGAGATCGAGGACGAAGCAATCGTAAGAATAGTTACCTCCGAAGATGAGTGGGTTTTTAACAGGCTCCTTCACACAGTACTTTTGAAGCTCTCCAGCTACTTGTGCCACCTCCTTGTGTTGCTCGGGGCTTAGTGTCACACCTCCATCGCTATCAGCAACCTGTTCACCACTCCACAATCATCAAAAAGCACTTCAGATTTTCATTTAGGACTTTCAAAAGAAGACTTCAGATCCTAAACTTATAAGACCTTAGAGAGGAGAGTAGAAATGAGATCATCAGGTCCAGTACGAAGCTCAACGTTGGGAGCTGTAACAGAACTGACAACAAGTCCCAATCTTCTATTTCTGCTCCGTAATTTAGCTTTGCACGGTACGGAATATCGGAGAGGAAGGTTCGAGCATTTCGAGGAATGGATCTGAGTCCGTGGTTCGGAGAACGACGATGCGATTGTAAAGCTCGAAGCAGCTGTCGCCATTGTTTTGCTTACTCCACTAACACAGAGAGAGAATAAGGATATTGTGATTTTAAATGGTGCCACGTCATAATAGAAATCGTAACTGGGTCCCACAATTTGATCGATGATTGGATTATCTCCTGCCACGTAGGATGGTACGTTCTTCCGCATTATCTTTGTCTGTCCATTTGCCAAATCTATTGGGTCAGCCCATTTGAGGCCCATTATTTAGTATAGTTTGAGCCGTAACGGAATAACAACTAATGAAATAGGTGAAGCAGTGATTATTACGTTGGGGTCAACTGCTCTTTTCCTGATTCTAAACAACTGAATCTTTGAGCTTCCTCATCATGATATTCTCCGTCACTGTGAAAATGGAAATCTCGCCGCTGTTGTTCAGGCTTATCATCGCCGTAATCATTTCTTCTCTTATCGCTTTTCGATCGTACAAGAAGAAGTCGCTGGATCTCTCCGGTGGAATTGCTGGATTCCTCGTTATGACCATCCACTTTACCGCCGGTCTCAGGTCTCTTCTTCCGCCTTCTGATATTCTCTGCTGTGACATTCTATTCTTTTCTTTCATTGAGAAAGTTTGCTTATTAGTTTCTCGATGGGGTTTTGAATCTTGATCGGATTAATCTGTTGAATCTGAAAGGTACGGAGCGTTGCTACTCGTATTCTTTCTTACTTCCTCGAAGCTTACCAAGGTTGGCCAAGATAAAAAACGACGCGTTGATGTTGAGTTCATTACCAAGGTTGGCCAAGATAAAAAACGACGCGTTGATGTTGAGTTCAAAGAAGGTGGACAAAGAAACTGGTAAATTTTAGAAACTTTGATAACTCTTTTGTGAGAGTGAGCTATTTGGATTTCTATGGGTAAATGTATCTTGTGATTGCAATCTCGAACTTGATAGATATGTTTTGAGAGTCCTTTCGGAGAATATTATCTTTGATCAAGAAAAGGGAATGAACAACATTTAGTATACAATTGAACCACATTTAGTATACACTGGACTGTTTGTAAACAAAGATATTCCCCTTTCCGTGGTTGTTGTTGATGTTGACATTTAGAACCTTCATTGAAGAGATTGTTTCTTTATGGTTAGTCTCTTATTTGTGTTCCATTGGCTTGGCTTATTACCAAATCATAGAATTTGCAGAACTCTTGTTATTTAGTTGACCATTTCTTTGACAGGTGATTCCTCAAATTTCTTGTTTCAGGGTACAAGTGTTCTGCAATGGTGGAATAGCATCAGTTCTAGTTGTTATTGCATGTACATTAACAGGTTGGCAGGACATGTGTTTGGACTCAAAGCAATCAGAAACTGTAACAGCTCTTATTGGAGGAATCATCGGTCATTACGCATGCTCTAATGGAGACACTTGGTCCTCAGAGCTTGGGGTTCTTAGCGATGCTCAGCCTCGACTAATCACAACCCTAAAGGTTCTTCTTGTTCCTTTTTTTAAGCAAGATTCTTCTTAATAACTCCTGTGTAGCTAAAAGTTTAATCTCACTCTCAGCCAGTGAAGAAGGGCACAAACGGTGGAGTTACAAAGGCAGGACTCTTAGCTGCTTTGGCAGCTGGCGCTACTATCGGAGTAACATTCGTTATCTTCGGACTCTTTACCGCGGAATGTTCAAGCAATGCGGCTCTGAAGCAACTCTTAGTCGTTCCACTCTCTGCATTAGCTGGATTATGTGGGAGTCTTATTGATTCTATACTAGGAGCAACCATCCAATTTAGTGGCTTCTGTTCTGTCCGGAACAAGGTACATTTTAAAAGAACAGATGTAAACATGTGGGATCGAGAGAGATGTTGACCGAATTCTCTGTCGTGCAGGTTGTCGGAAAACCGGGGCCGACAGTAAGGAAGATATCAGGTGTGGACATTCTTGATAACAATGGTGTGAACTTGGTCTCCATACTCTTGACATCCTTTTTGACTTCCATTGCTTCTGTGTACATTTTCTAAATGCTGAAGTGATTTCTGAACCAGACTGTTTCACCCTTACCTGAAATGTTGATGTTGTTGTATGCTGATTAGTTTCTTTCAGTCTTTTTTTCTGTTCAGTATGTACACAATAATCACAATTACTAGTGAAAGTCAACTTGTATCTGTTGTGGTTACAGTATCTAACGGATCTTTCACCGTGCTTAACGTCTGTTAAAGACTTCTAATTAACTAAAGGGTCTTGCCCAAAGAAAAAATTAACTATAGGATTCCTATCACTAATGAATTTGAGTGTTTTTTTTCAAATAGCAAAATCACAAAACAATTATGATTCTTGACAAAAGAAAAAAAAAGACAACCATTATGATAATTATAAAATTTAATAATTATTTTCTTCATTTGATAAATTTTGAATTTAACGGTTATTTTTCCTGACAAAAAAAAAAAAAAAAGATCAGATTTCAATCTTGGACAGAAAGGTCTCTTCTTTCTTCTTTGCTCTTCATTGTTGTTTCTTTCTTCACTTCTTTTACTTTTTGTGACTGATTCGGCTTATTGTAGTGTGTTCATTAGTTCTCAAGATTTGGGCTTTTAGATTTATTTGAGGATTTTTGTTTGATTCACAACTTTTAGGATCTTCCCATTTTGATTTTTCTGTTATTATTTCAATTGGAATTCAATTTCAACATAGTTATTGATATTTTTCTTTTTTTCTTTTCATTAGATTCGTTGTATATAATATGAAAATGTCATGTTCTTGTTCAAAGTTTTGAGGGCCACCTAATTGACACTCAAAAAAGTATCAGCTTTTGTATGTTCTGATGATTTTCTTACCTAGTAATGTACATACTAGAGTCCTACTCTTTGGTCTTGTTCTTGAGATTTCTTGTGTATTTGCAAATTGCAGCTTGCTGAAGAGAGAAAACTCGTGGCAGATGCGGAGGCTAAGTTTTTACAAATTGATTGTGTTGGAAATGGTACCGTTTCTAGTTCCAAATCAAATATGCCTGGTAAAACTGGAAGTTTACTTGGTATATCAGAGTTCTGGACCAAGGGAAATACGGTGAAGACTGTCACTGAAACCTCATTACTTGGTATATCAGAGTTCTGGACCAAGGGAAATACGGTGAAGACTGTCACTGAAACCTCAACTTCAAATTCACGGAATGAGATGGAATCCTTGAAAGTTCCATCCATTATCTTACCACCTTCTTTCAAACGAAGAGCTACTGCTCCTCTCAGAGCAGAAGTGAGTGAGACCACCCAAGCTCAGCCCATGGCTAGAAGGGACTATAACATCCCGAAGGGAGATACAAGTGGCCATGAAGCCAAAAGACCTCGTAGTATTGCTGATGAAGTAGTAAGGGATATCCAAGAACGAGATAACAAAGCCCAAACCATTGTTACAAGGGATTATAATCTCCCAAAAGTAGATAAAAGTGGCTCTGAGGTCAAGAGAGTGGTAAGCGAATCCCAAGGTCGAGATAACGTAGTTCAACCCGGCGCTACAAGGGATTATATTGTCCCAAAGGAAGACAAAAATGATCTTGAGGCTAAGAGATCTCTTATATTGTCCCAAAGGAAGACAAAAATGATCTTGAGGCTAAGAGATCTCGTAGCATTCCTAATGAAGTGGTGTGGGTAGAAGAAGATGGAGATAACTCAACTCAAGCACAAGCTCGAGATAACCATAATAATAAGGATTTGGCAAAGCCAAAGATCAGAGTTTCTTCAAACATTTCTCAACAAGGACAACAGGAAAAGTCTGGTAAAAGCCATATTTTTGGTCAATTTACCACATCTTACCTTCTCATGGTTTCTGAATCAATTGTTTATTTTTGTCTTTTCAGAATTCCGAGGACATAATGAGCTGATAGCGCTTATAGGTAGGAGCTCTTTGCGTCCCACAATCGAAGGTCGTACTGTAGGTATGCAACCAAGTTATCACACGAAAAGAATAAGAAGTCTTGCTCTTTCTCCTTCACACCGTGAGCTATTTGCTACAAGGTGCTTTTTTACATTTTTTTTTCCTTCTACTAATTATGCATAAGAGGCAACTAAGAAGACATTGAAGTTAGCTAACCCAGTGTAAAAGAGAAATGACATTATATACAAAAGAGGCAACCTGTGCTTATTTTTTTTTCTTTTTCCCTCATGCTTTTGGTTTTTGATTATTTTTCAGTGCATTGGATGGGGCGGTTCATTTCTGGAAGCTTCAGTCTGATAGGTAACTTTACTGTACTGATCTACTGATTATGATATTTCTGCTGATTTCTTCGGGGTTAGTAATTAATTGATATTCTGCCTACTGTTCTGCTGATTTCTTCGGGGTTAGTAATTAATTGATATTCTGCCTACTGCTTTTAGGAGGGGTTATTGGATTGTAACTATGCATATATTTCCTTGATTTTCAAATATACCAAAAGTTTAATATCTATTTCCAATTCCAATTGAGATTATCTTCATCCATCCACATAGTAAGTCGGTGAAATTTGGTTCCGCTTATATTTGTCAACAAGCTGCAATATTTTGCTGTACATGATCTTAAGAGATAGTCTGTACAATGTTCTCTACTGGGAAATTTTGTGTCTCAAGAACCCCCAATCGTTTTTCTCTTGCTTTTGTGAATGTTTTAATCTAACTTTCAGTGGATACTAACATATCCATCAACACTTTCACCATTGAGCAGATCCACAGCTGCTTTGTTTAAGACTGTTAATCGGGTATCAGTAGATCAAAAGAAATGGGCAGAAGATATAGCTTGGCATCCACACAAGAGTGCACTTTTCTCCGTGTAGCAGAAGATATAGCTTGGCATCCACACAAGAGTGCACTTTTCTCCGTGTATACTGCAGATGAAGGTCACTCTCAAATATCAGCCATATATCTGAATGAAGCTGGAGGGGTAAAAAATGTATGATAGCTGTTACACACTTTAGCATTTTTCCATATCAAAACTTGCTATTGCACATTCATGAGCGAAATGTGTGCTTAAACTTGTTGAAAGTTACCTTGGTCTTCATAACCTGTTAAAAAGAAAAACCTCGTTAGCTTGAAAATTTGGTTCAACCCTGGACTTATCTGTATGTTTAAAATCTAACTCCATGGTTATGCTATTTTGTCTTTGGGAATGTTTGTTATGTGCTCATATTTTTTTTTGTTTTGTCTTTGGGAATGTTTGTTATGTGCTCATATTTTTTTTTGGATCTGTTCATCTGCAGGGTTGTGTGTCAAAATTTCTGGAGGACAAGCCTCATAGCAAAGGTCTTATCAACAGGATCATGTTTACGCCTTGGGATGATCCTTGTTTCATAACAGGTGGGTGTGACCATGCTGTAGTCTTATGGCGGGAACATCGTGAGAATAATGCATGGAAATCGACACTTCTGCATAGGGACTTGCACTCATCGTCTGTGATGGGAGTTGCTGGAATGCGCCATAAGAATCTCGTCTTGTCATGTGGAGACGATAGGAGGTTTGTTGGGTTTGATGCCCGAGAAGAAAAAGTCTCATTCAGACATAGATTAGACAACAGATGCACAAATATACTACCTAACCCGAGGGATAATAACCTTGTCATGGTTCACACAAGGTAATAAAGCAGACTCTTCATTTATATATCCACGAAGAAACCTATTGCCAAATTCATTCCTTTGCTTGTGTTGTGTTTGCAGGCAGCTAGACCGGCAACTACGGTTGTATGATGTTAGATTGCCTCAGACAGAACTATTTTCATTCGGGTGGAAGCAAGAAAGCAGTGAATCTCAGTCAGCTCTAATAAACCAATCTTGGTCTCCTGATGGTTTACACATCTCATCTGGTTCTGCAGACCCTGTGATCCACATCTTCGACATCCGCTACAATGCACCTAGCCCATCTCTGTCGATGAAAGCTCATAAGAAACGTGTTTTTAAAGCCGAGTGGCACTCTTTTCACCCCTTGCTCGTCTCCATCTCATCAGATTTAGAAATTGGAATTCACAAGCTATGGTGAAAAACTGTTGAAGCCTCGTTACCTATAAATCTTTGAAGGCCAATAACTTATGAATGACAGAATTTGGCAAAAACCGTCGATTGGCAAGTAAGACATGAGCAAAGAACGCAGTGGATACTGGGTACATAAACTGTCTTGGGACTTACATAAGACATATAGTCCAGGGTCTGAAGGCTCTGGTTGAAAAATGTTTCAATCAACTGTGGGAAAAGCTAGCAGAAAAATATTAATTCCCCAAAGAACTTAGACAAGTTTTTAAACCAGAAATTTGTATGTCAATTTAGTGGTGTACTATTTTATTCAGAACCGGTTTTAGGTCTTCGGTTTATATGTAACCAAACTTCAATTAAGAATTCACATTCATATTCTCGTCTCTATCGATTCTCTCTTTTCTCCGTCAATCTAAGGTCTGAGATACTTTTTTTAATTTCGCTTGAGAATCCAAAATTTTGCGTGATTGAACTCGAGATTGGTTGATTCAGGTTCCGAACGTTCATGGCTTCTCCAGATGAGAATGATGATACATCAAGAGATTCCATCCCCGTAGGGTTCTTTTTCTACACTTTCATGTGGATAAGTCTGGTGGTTAGTATTTGATTCGTATTGGTACAGGTCAAAGAACATTTACAAGGATCCCGACGGTGGAAGGCAACGATTCTTACTGGAACTTGAATTCATTCAGTGTCTCGCAAATCCTACTTACATCCACTGTAAGTTTCTCTACTTCTTTGCTTTCTAGAGTTTAGGATTTGTTCAAGGGCTTAAGTTTTGTGCTTTTTTGATTCGAAAGTTGTTTTCGCAATTACATGTGTCTTTCATGTAACTTAATTGAGATCTTAAGTGCTTGGTCAGATTAAGGAATGGTTTGGGTTTTCCTATTGATAATGAGAATAGGTTTGTTTGAGATGTTTTTCCTATTGATAATGAGAATAGGTTTGTTTGAGATGTTAGAATCTACCTCCTTATGGCACACCCATAGAAATAAGGTGAGATAAGGGAATCTAAAAGCTAGCTGAAGATGTTAACTATTAGAAAGTGATCAGAAATCTTTTGTCTTTTTGTATTTTCCGATGGTTTACTTATCACGTTTTCCTTTACATGCTCTTTTCTATGTATCATAAATCCCCATTTTTGGGTTCTGTTTGTAGACCTGGCACAGAATCGGTATTTTGAAGATGAAGCATTTATTGGATACTTGAAGTATCTTCTGAAGCATTTATTGGATACTTGAAGTATCTTCAATACTGGCAGCGACCAGAGTACATCAAGTTTATAATGTGAGTTGGAATATCTGTCAAAAGTGTGGTAATCTTGTGGACGTTTGAAGTATATCTTATTGCTCTGCTTGTTTTATTTATTCATTTCCATATGTTCTTGTACAGGTACCCACATTGCCTATATTTCCTCGAACTTCTTCAAAACCCAAACTTCAGGAATGCTATGGCTCATCCTGCAAACAAGGTAAAAGAATATGATAAGAATCAAATATGCCACACGAACATGTTAATGAGAAGTATAAAAAGGCTTTGAATGTTTTGTGGAGTTTTAGAGTCTCTAGATCTAACCACACTTGTGCTCTGTGATTCTTTGTTATATCCATTGATTCATGAGATAGATAAAATATTTGAATACTGTAATATACCGTATATCCTTGTTTAAGTTCTCTGAAGTTTTGAACCCTGTCTTCATTTAAATCTGATTTTTTTTCAGGAATTGGCACATAGGCAACAGTTTTACTATTGGAAGAACTACAGAAACAACAGACTGAAGCACATTCTACCTCGCCCTCTTCCAGAACCTATACCTGCCCCACCACCGCCACAACCACCAGCTGCACCTTCAGCTTCTTTGCCACCTGCACAATCTGTAACTGCTACTCTCTCTCCAGCCCCTTCACCAATGCAGCAGTACAACAACATGCTTCCCAAGAATGAACCAAGGAATATGAGCGCTGCTGGTATTGATCGTAGGAAGAGAAAGTAAGTTCTCCCTTCTTCCTCTTCTTCTTCCTGATAATTGTTATTATCTTGTGTTTGCTAGATTACTCTGAATGTACTATGTGATTCATATAATGCCAGGAAGGGCACATAAGCCTTTAATGCCGTGAAGTACACACTGTAGCGAAGATAAGGATACTTGACTCAGGTTACAAACATTTTGGAAACTTATTCTCATGGTTTAACTTCTCGGAAATGTAAACTTTGGTTTTGCTATTAAATTTTCATATTCAACGTTCTACTTTAGGTAAATACGTTTTCTTTTAAGAAAAAAAAATAATAGAAAATTTTCAATATTCTATAATATGGTAATCCTTTAAAAATAGACATATCTTAGCCGTCGGTTCAACAGGTGTCATCTCCGTCGTTGATTAGGATCAAAGCATCTTTTATCATCTCCTATTTAAACAATCTTATCAAAGGCGTTCGTACACAACATTTAGGTTCTCTTTGCTTTTTTATTATTTTTTTCTTTGGCTGCGAACCCACGAAAAAAAAAGTGTTGCCAGATCCAAAATTACAAGATTCTCAAACACCTAATCAAACTTCATCATAAAACTATAACAAACAAGAAAAAACAAATCACGCATATCTCAATTCTAGAGTTTCTCTTGTTGGCTTTTGTTTGATTAGATTTCTTTTTTTTTTTTTTTTGGATGATCAGGATAGTCATATTGCTCAACTGGAGGAAGAGAACTTAACCTTGAAGGAAAGATTGTTCTTGATGGAAAGGGAATTAGGTGACATGAGGAGAAGGTTACAGTATCTGGAGACGCGGGATATGGTTGCTGAAGATGCTAATGAGGAGGTTGTGGGGTTACAGTATCTGGAGACGCGGGATATGGTTGCTGAAGATGCTAATGAGGAGGTTGTGGAGAATGAATCTGAAAGTGAAGGTGATGATACAGGAGGGTCTGATGCACGTACTAGTGGTGATACAAAAGAAAACAATGTAGCTGCTGAAGATGTTTGTATGCAGGATGTTGCGGCGAAAGATGGTGAGGTTAAGGTGAATGAAATCTCCAACAACAATAAGAGCAATTTTAATGAAGCTAAAGATAACAAACATACAATCACTGTGGGAAGTTCTGGAGAAAATAAACCTGAAGGTAAGGAAAAAACCGAGACAGACTTTAGGGAAGTTTCAGAGGAAAAATGTGAGGAAGCTATTCAAGGTGAGGTTAGTATGGATAAGGGTAAGGATGATGAAAAGGCGATTGAGAAGCTTGAAGATGCATTTGAGAATGCTTCTGTTGGAGAACAATGAACAACCATATATGATACCTGGAACAAGGAAGGAAGCTGAAGAAAACTCAACCCACAATGGTATAAGGGTACATGTGTACCCTTTGGAATAATGTAGGTCTCTTATATGCTTTATGATGTATATGTCAAAATTTTGGAATAATGTAGGTCTCTTATATGCTTTATGATGTATATGTCAAAATGTGCTTGTCTTAGTAAGTCTAGTCTAGTTCTCTCTTCGCTTTTGATATCAGAGGTTAGGAGAATTCGCTCTCGCTGGGAAGTTCTTATGAAGGTGTCACATACTAAGGATGATCTAGTTCAGCTTGTTTGATGATAAGATTTTCCCAGGTTAATGAGATTGTAGTAAAAGCAACAAGGTTTACTATAGTGAAAGAACTTATGGATGATATTAGAGTTTTATGTTTGTTTACTTAATCTATGTGGATGCTTCTCTTTGCTAGCAAAAGTATAATTTCTGTGCTCGGTTTGAGATAGTTGTACAGAGCTGAGCGTAATGCACATGATGTGTCGTGTGTATTGCGTAAGAAAGATTTTTTTATTTGAAGTCAACATACTTGATAGAACTTTGATCTATTTAGGCCTGTTTAGCTATGGGCTCGGAGAAAATCTAGAACTTTGATCTATTTAGGCCTGTTTAGCTATGGGCTCGGAGAAAATCTGTGTGTAGCGAGGCCCAATAAAGTTGTAACTAGGCTTTGTCTCATTTTAATATCATTCGTAGATAACAAAAACTCATTAAAAATACCAAAAAGGTACGCGTGCTGATAAACACGAAGTGGGAATAATTTGGACAATGCACTTTTGTAAACTAAAAGAGTTTACTTGAAATATCGCCACAATTGCAAAGTTCAAGGAGGAATTAGTAAAACTATAAGAAAATGACTAGTTCCTAATCAAATTATTTTGGTACATTTAGAAAAATATAATTGTCAATGTATGTATTTAATAATGTTATCCATTCCCCATCTGTATAAGTGGAGTATAGAACTTTGATCTATTTAGGCCTGTTTAGCTATGGGCTCGGAGAAAATCTGTGTGTAGCGAGGCCCAATAAAGTTGTAACTAGGCTTTGTCTCATTTTAATATCATTCGTAGATAACAAAAACTCATTAAAAATACCAAAAAGGTACGCGTGCTGATAAACACGAAGTGGGAATAATTTGGACAATGCACTTTTGTAAACTAAAAGAGTTTACTTGAAATATCGCCACAATTGCAAAGTTCAAGGAGGAATTAGTAAAACTATAAGAAAATGACTAGTTCCTAATCAAATTATTTTGGTACATTTAGAAAAATATAATTGTCAATGTATGTATTTAATAATGTTATCCATTCCCCATCTGTATAAGTGGAGTAGTATAACAACGTACAGCTCTACAAACGGTCCTAAAATCTTAGTCTACATAATCGAAAAAAATTCTAAAAGTGTTATTTAGTCTAGTGGTTGAAGAAACTTCGGTTTGCTAGTGAAGCTAGGTTCTATACCTTTTCACTATAATTATTAGGTTCTTTCATGTTTTCATAATTTTTTTTTGTGTGTTTAACATATTCTTTTGTTTGTGGTATTATATTTCCGATGCACGGCTCTCAATATAGGAAAGAATAGATGATAATATATCTAGTTTTATTGTTAACTGTAATATTCTCTATAGCAATATTCACGTTGCTTATCCCATAGTTTCTTCAAGAAGATATATGCATAGCTTATATATTTCTTTACCAAAAAAGTATTATATGTTAGATTTTCTTACAACTTTATATTCCACATACATAACGTTCTAAATATTATTTTTTGTTTTAGAAAAAACACTATGTTGAGATTTTTCAGAATACCATAACATTTTTTTAAGACTCAATTTTTTTGGCATAAGTCATGGATTCAAGAGAAGTTGAAAGAAAAACATGACATAAATAATAGGGTTAATAGATGTATTTCTAAGCTCAATGCATCCACAAAAAACATACAAATGGGGAGAGTTGTTGTTTCACACCAAATCCACTTGCATACTCAAAATACATTAAAAATACAACACTATTGAACCAAAGTTGACTACATGGTGTTAACTAGTAAACTCACTCAATTTTAGTGGATTAAACGTAAGATCAAACATGCAAATATATTTACTTAATATAACAAGATAGAAATTCATGAATCTATATCAATTTATACGTCTCTTAGTGCCTAATCTTACCCAAAAAAATTATAAAAATATGGAGTTTAATGCTTCCTATTGAAGCCGCCACACGTCACCAAGCACCACTAATCATTCCCTTAGTAGCCCACTATCATAACCTTAAGCACGAGTACATGAGCCCTTGAGATTGTTATTATCTAGTTTTATCTATAAATAGAACCTGACCGGTTTGTATCTAAATATATCACTCAAGTAAAAGAACAATGAAAACACAAACCAAAGTGATGGGAGCACATGTCTTGCTTACTGTTTTCACTCTACTTATGCTTGAACAAGGAAAACACAAACCAAAGTGATGGGAGCACATGTCTTGCTTACTGTTTTCCCTCTACTTATGATTTGTTCAGATGTTAGGGCACAACTAAACCCTAACATTTATGCTAAATCATGCCCAAATCTTGTACAAATTGTCCGTAAACAGGTTTCAATCGCCGTTAATGCCGAAAAACGGATGGCTGCTTCTCTCATTCGTCTTCATTTCCACGACTGTTTTGTTAATGTATGCATCATCTTATCTTTATACTTGATACTTTTTTCTATCAAGGTATTGTTACAAATGATCTAAACACTTTGTCATCAATTTTCAGGGTTGTGATGCGTCTGTATTGTTGGATGGAACCGATAGTGAGAAACTAGCGGTCCCAAACATAAACTCTGCGAGAGGATTTGAAGTGATAGATACTATT
>CM071717.1:2981397-2993008 GCA_036630335.1 Physaria fendleri | reverse complement strand
CTTAGCCGATTAGGCTTTGATAAAACTAACAAAACATTGGGTATGATTGGGTGTGGCTTTAAGATATTTAACTTCTTGTCTTTGAACCGAAACAAACTGAAGCAATCTGACTTTGTTTTCTCTAGACTTTCAACTTCAGATATCAAGCTTCTTTAATACCAAATATCGAAATCAATATTACAGTGTTTTCAGCCAAGTATCTCCAAAAAAAAGAGGGCCCAAAGTTCAATATCTAGACAGCTAATGAGCAGTGCAAAACCTAATAAACGCAACAATCGAAGAATCTTAAATATAGTATCCTAAATTTACAAGTATGAGAAGGACAAACTCCAGTCTAATCAATACAGCAAATGATGAAACTGAAGTCTAGAGCGCGTTTGCATCTAACAATGGCTGATGCCATGAAAATTCAACTTCAACTACTTTAAAGCATACAAAATACAGTGTGCACACTGCACAAAGCTATAATCACATGTCATGACGTAAATCATTACTGATATAGCCTTCTTGAAGTATGACAAATCTACAAGATAGGAACAATCCATTAGTTAGAGCTATACTATCACCTTCTGACGACTCGCTACAAGTCTACAACAAATGATGAGTACAAAGAAGATCTAAAGAGATACAGAATTTACAAATGTAAACTGGCTATAAATTTGATCAGGATACACTCAATAGAATGAAACAAGCTAACCGGGATTCACAGACAACATAATCAAGCTATAATTTTAGAAGAATATCACACAATGTCAGCACACAGTTCTCGTGTAATGAAGCAGGCAATAGTAGAATCGAGCCTTTTGAGAAATGAGCAAATCAAATTGACCAAAGTTGAGAAATGTAATAACAGGTAGAGCGTCTAAACAGTTTTAAAAACATTTATTTTATGAAAATTATTATCGACAAAAGCAAAGTTCAAGGGCCAAACGAAACCCTAACTCTCCAGTCTTCGTGATCGTCATTAAACGGGTAAAAAAAGCTCTTCAAATCCCCGGAAAAACAAAACGTACCATATCAAGCATCCATAGATCCAACGGTGATACTTAATCGGACGAATCACCAGCTGTCGCCAGCTTCTCCATCTCAAGGCGCTCTAAAGCTTTCTGATGAGCCCAAGTCTCGATTGAAAGATCAGGTTTGGCATTGAGCCCGACGCCGAGGATAACAATTGTGAGGAAGCTGGTGATGTAACAAGGAAGCTCCCAATCTTCCCATTTTCGCGACTGTCCTGGTGGTGGAGGAGTACGGTTCATAAAGTAACCCTTTGGCCGCTCCTCGTGACCTGGCGTCGCCCACCGACTCGGACCGGCGGATGTAGATCCATACCGGGAGAAGATCCGATTTCGTAGAGTCTTTGCTGCGACGGTCAAGGACTGCGTCGACGGCATCGCTTTAGGTTCAGATATTTCTGCTGTAAGCAAAATGGAAATAGTCAGATTTGTTAGTGACGAAACCATATACAACCCACGACCTACAAAAAGGTTTAATTCGAACCGAATCCAGAAATCCAATTCGGTTTGTAAAAGTCGTCGGTTTAATTGGAAAATTGGAAATTACTTTTGTTTCAGCTTAAATTCTCTGGTCTAATAAACGTCGCCGTTTAAGCGAAGTGTAATATCAAATCTTCGGATATTGCTCTTAAGACATTCTGAATTCTTACATTATATGGTGATATAGAAAGGCCATGAACAGAGACCTGAAACAATCACAACCATTTTCTTACTTCTAATTCAACAGTCGAAACCTTAGTAGATATACTCTTATATATGAACACAAGCATGTCAAACTCTTTCAAACTTAGAGCTCCATTTTCACATGATTTGGGTGTAAAGTAGTTGAATCCATCGAGAAATTAGCTTGATGATGTTCTTCTTCTCTTCCCCATTCTTGTTGATGGTAGCCATTGAAAGGCCATTGTTGCATCTGATGATAAGACTCTCCATTGAAGCTACCATCCATGAGAGGGCCGTTCTGCAAAAGGGATTTGAACTTCATTATCAACTCAATTCCTAAGACATATGAGCTCATCGTAGATATGATTAATTGAACATCTTAGACTCTCAACTAGTTAACAAGCAAGCTTTCTTGTACTGTAGATTATCCTAAATGACCAAGATTTTTAATGAGTGGGGCATGGTTCTTAAATGGTGTACAATCTGTAAAAGAAGAAGGTCATTTAATACAAAGTTACTTGCAGACAAACAAAAGATTATTATTAGACTAGATAGGTGAAACTTGAAGCAACAATAACTTCAGACTGAGACCCACAGAAAGACAGCATCATAGACCACAGAACAGAGGTGGTCCGTGTTTCTCTGACCACTTTTTCACTCTGTAATTGAGAGGACTAATGAGTCCTTTCAAACGATTTTTATGACTCATTGATCTCTCTGTTTGTACTGCATTATCCCTATGGTTACTTAAACGAGCAACATGGTCAAAGAGAGGTTTTTTTTTCTTCTAGTGACATTTATATTGTAAGAGAAGATCACATACAACCTTAATTCTTCTATGTGATTAGTTGATACTTACTTCTAAAGCCAGTATGCTGTCGAGATTGAAGTCAATTCTGGGGTTTACTTATGTGATTAGTTGATACTTACTTCTAAAGCCAGTATGCTGTCGAGATTGAAGTCAATTCTGGGGTTTACTGCAGCAAGTCTCATAGATAGCATCTGAAAAGAGAAACAACAGTTTATGTTATATTGTGGCAACAGTTCCAATATTGCTTAGCTTATTTTCAATTTAATTAACAACAGAAGTCCTACTTCCACTTGACGCTGTAAAGATTGCACATGATTAATGATTTCATCCAGAACCAATGCAGTGCCCTGAATCTGCACGCCAAAGCTTTCTGGTAAGTCAGACATAAAGGAGAACAAGCCACAGATTTTAGAAACAAAAGAGTTTCTTGGCAGCTATTCTTTAGTAGACTATCTGTTAGCGACGATAACAAAAACTTTAAATGATCCTATGTGTAGCTAAAGAAACAGCTTAAAATGGGCCTTAATCCTAACTAGAATGTAAACTGCTTCTATAATCTCAGCAACTCTACTCTTTTCAACATAATATTGCCCAAAAAAACAGATCATCAGAGCAAGATCTCTTGCTTATAAACATGAACTCAAAATTTCTTAAGATTTCATGAACAAATAAGAAAGTCCCAGAACCCCACAAGTTTGACAAACTCTTAAAGAGTAGTCACTTATCATCATCTCCTTCCACCAATAATTGCAGCTAAAATCCAAGCTATCTATTGATTAGTTAGCTGTCTGCAGGAGTGTCACATCATATTTCCAACCAATTAGGTATTGTGGGACACAAAGCATATAACATATTAGTGACGATACTACACTCCTCACCCTCTTTCTACTTGATAGATACCAAACTTATTAGAGACGATACTACACTCATCACCCTCCATACAAAGCCTGCAACTTTTGCCACTTATTATCAAATGATGGACCCCAAAACACAGTCTGACCTTGATCTATCCACCAAAATTTGTCCCCTCTACCCTAAACCTTATGGACCCCAAAACACAGTCTGACCTTGATCTATCCACCAAAATTTGTCCCCTCTACCCTAAACCTTGAGGGAACACTGCAGCTAGCATTCACATCATAATTCCATTATCGCATTTATGAAGTAATCTTCAAGCTCCATGAATAGACTATGTGAAGGCGAACAAAAATCTATTGAACAATGTCACATCACTTCCATATTACTAGTTTTACCTAAAAAGTTGTGACCCGTGAGATATTTTTCCCCACACGAAAAATAAAGTTTAGATCTTAAAGGCAGTGAGATTACCAAACTAGTGTTTTTGATCTTTTCGCACACCGCTAAACCTTTTTCATATGAGAAGAAATACGATTTACGATCGTTATCAAACCACATTTTTTAATTATAGAAATAATCACTTTTCGGGGGTTGGTCTAATAAAGAAAGATTCTGTCTTTAAGCACAAATGAAGATCTAATTATTGATTAGCTTTATGATTAAAAGGTCAATTATTCTAAAGACAAACCTTATCACAGCCTGGGACCAGTTCCTGTAGCAACTTCATTCGTGCATTTATCTTCTCTCTTCTTGCCTATGATCAAAAGTTAGTGATTAATTAACGTAACCACTAATTAACTAATATAACAAACCATGCTCGTGAGATGTGAGTTTACTCGCTCTGCTAAGCTATGGCTATCAGTAGCTTGACCACGACGAGCTCTAACGTGAACATATGGCAACTTGTCTGCATCTACGGAGTTCTTGGTCTTCTTAGTCGAGCTTTTGTTCTACAAATTAAAGAAATGATGAATTAGAGACTATTCTCTTTGGTTTAATTGACAATCTCTTGGATCAAAGTGTTTGATTCTGAAGTTTAGGTATCACCTTCTTCTCGCGTTCTTTCCTTTTGTTCTGGGTCTGTTTCGAATTCTGAATCTCCACAATTGAATCAGTCTCACCAGGCTCGGCCTTAACTCTGTCCAGATTCGCGCTAGAACTCGAAGTTTCGCCGGAGATATTTCCGTTTTGCTCAGTAGCAATCACCGAGAAACGAGCGGCACGGTCCAAGAGAAGAGCCGGAGATATTTCCGTTTTGCTCAGTAGCAATCACCGAGAAACGAGCGGCACGGTCCAAGAGAAGAGAGTTAGAAGGAAAAGCTAATGTCCCGAAAGGTTGAAGAGCGTGAGGAGCGATATCTCCGACGCCTTTCGTAAAGTTCGCCTGAGAAGAAGATGAATCTGTGAAATGAAGAAGCTCCATAGCTTGAGTTACCGGCATCTCGAGCAAAGCCGTGAAAGAGCCACCAGTATTCTCCGTCGTCACTAGTTGCCGAGTTTCGTCGCTAAAATTGAGCGATTCAAGTCCCGTCAACGATCCAACGCCGGATCTAGCTCCAAACCCATCGGTCATATCCATAATCGAGGAAAAAAATATCAAAGCTTAAACCGGAAGTAACCGAATTGAAATTCAAAGAAAAACCAGAATCGACCGACTTGATCAACTGGATCGAATGAACCTTTATATTTTCCGACTTCGGAAGATCAAAAATTGAGAGAGAAAAAAAAAATCGAAAATGGAGAAAGAAGAAAAAAGGGGAAATTTAGGTTTGTAATGTAGAGAAAACAGTTAAAGGGAAAGAGGTTGCATTAATGGCGGAATCAACTAAAATATAATATCTCTCTCTCCTTCTCTTGCAATTTAGTTATTTTTTCACAGCTTGCTAAAGGAAGAAAGTCTTCTTCTTCGTAATAATCTGAGGCAAAAAAGATTTTAGAAAATACACATTTGGAGTGGGAAGAAAGCAACGGTAGCGGTGGAGTGTGTCTGTTGATAAAGACGAGTTTTAGAAAGAGAGTGCGAGAAAATGACTGTAAGTTGGGCCTTTTGGGCTTCGTTCAGTAGTAAAAGTTGGATGAGATCATTCATTTGATGTTGGGCCGAGACAGGGCCTGAAATTAACCTTAACAATGGTACTTGTGACTTTATTTACGGAATTGTCCGGAGATATTTCCGTTTTGCTCAGTAGCAATCACCGAGAAACGAGCGGCACGGTCCAAGAGAAGAGTGTTAGAAGGAAAAGCTAATGTCCCGAAAGGTTGAAGAGCGTGAGGAGCGATATCTCCGACGCCTTTCGTACAGTTCGCCTGAGAAGAAGATGAATCTGTGAAATGGAGAAGCTCCATAGCTTGAGTAACAGGCATCTCGAGCAAAGCCGTGAAAGAGCCGCCAGTATTCTCCGTCGTCAGCAGTTGCCGAGTTTCGTCGCTAAAATTGAGCGATTCAAGTCCCGTCAACGATCCAACGCCGGATCTAGCTCCAAACCCATCGGTCATATCCATAATCGAGGAAAAAGAATATCAAAGCTTAAACCGAAAGTAACCGAATTGAAATTCAAAGAAAAACCAGAATCGACCGACTTGATCAACTGGATCGAATTAACCTTTAAATTTTCCGACTTCGGAAGATAAAAAATTGAGAGAGAAAGAAAAAATCGAAAATGGAGAAAGAAGAAAAAAGGGGAAATTTAGGTTTGTAATGTAGAGAAAACAGTTAAAGGGAAAGAGGTTGCATTAATGGCGGAATCAACTAAAATATAATATCTCTCACCTTCTCTTGCAATTTTAGTTATTTCTCACAGTTTGCTAAAGGAAGAAAGTCTTCTTCTTCGTAATAATCTGAGGCAAAAGATTTAGAAAATACACATTTGGAGTGGGAAGAAAGCAACGGTAGCGGTGGAGTGTGTCTGTTGATAAAGACGAGTTTTAGAAAGAGAGTGCGAGAAAATGACTGTAAATTGGGCCTTTTGGGCTTCGTTCGGTAGTAAAAGTTGGATGAGATAATTCATTTGATGTTGGGCTGAGACAGGGCCTGAAAATAAACCTAACAATTGTACTTGTGACTGTATTTACGGAATTGCCCATATGACGAGGATTAAAGCAGAAGTGGCATCTTTGTGTGGTTTACTTTGTCGGTTGGTTAATGATTTTCTCTGACACGACACAATCCACACTCTATCGTCTCTTCCCTCCTTTAATTTGAATAAGAAGCGAAGTACATTGTCCTCGGTTAAATTCAAAATTCATAGCTCAAACGAAACCAACAATATGATAAGCATTGACCTTCGTAATCAGATTATAATCGGTGTAGCTATAGCTTTTACATCTTTCTTTCCTATAAAAGTTCCCATCCTAGTCCCTAGATATATATTAAAAAAAATTAACAACAGCAACCACCTGCGTCAATAAATAGCTAAACTTCAAATTTACAATTAAAAAAGCTCACAAAAACCCTCAAATCTAATTAAAAACTATATAATTCAAACCATATTCCTACGCATAATAATTCAAAAAAAAATTTTGATCATGACTACATTACTCCACGTTGCTAACATGAAACAATAAAATAATCAAACCTCGGTCAAATCTCCCATTCTTCTTCTCCTTCATCTTCACTGTTTTTCATTTTTCCTCTGCAACTTCTAATGCTTCACAAACAAAAAAGATTTCAAGTTTCTTATTAGTGAAAATGAAGTTGCTTTGGATTCTTTCACTTCTTGTTTTTTCCTTTATTCTTTGCATGAGCTTTTGCTCATCTCTCAATTCCGACGGTTTATCTCTACTTGCTCTCAAATCCGCCATCGATAATGATCCGAACCTAGTGATGATTCACTGGTCTGAATCCGACCAAACTCCTTGCCATTGGTCTGGAATCCTCTGTACAATAGTGATGATTCACTGGTCTGAATCCGACCAAACTCCTTGCCATTGGTCTGGAATCCTCTGTACAAACGGCCGAGTCACTTCACTTGTACTCTTCGGAAAAAGTCTTTCCGGTTACATTCCATCAGAACTCGGTCTACTTGACTCGCTTAACCGGCTTGATCTATCTCACAATAATTTCTCCAAAACCGTACCGGTTCGTCTCTTCGAAGCCACCAAGCTCCAATACATTGATCTCTCTCACAACTCACTCTCCGGCCCAATCCCAGCCCAAATAATACATTGATCTCTCTCACAACTCACTCTCCGGCCCAATCCCAGCCCAAATCAAATCCTTGAAATACATTGATCTCTCTCACAACTCACTCTCCGGCCCAATCCCAGCCCAAATCAAATCCTTGAAATCTCAACAAAGCCGGAACTCCAGAAACCAAACCCTAGTGTAGTCAGCAAGGACGATGCAAATGAGAAGAAGCAGACCACTGGATCAGTGACAGTTTCTCTGATTTCTGGAGTTTCGGTTGTGATCGGAGCTGTTTCTATCTCCGTATGGCTAATCCGGAGAAAACGAAGCTCCGACGGGTACAGAACAGAGACAAAGACGACGACGGTGGTCTCAGAGTTCGACGAAGAAGGACAAGATGGTAAATTCGTAGCGTGTGACGAAGGATTCGAACTCGAGCTTGAGGATTTGTTGAGAGCATCGGCTTACGTGATAAGCAAGAGCAGAAGCGGGATTGTGTACAGGGTAGTGGCGGCGGGATCGGCATCCACCGTTGTCGCCGTTAGAAGGCTTAACGATGGATATGCCACGTGGCGGTTTAAGGATTTCTCAAATGAAGTGGAGACCATTGGTAGGATCAACCATCCTAATATAGTAAGGCTTAGAGCTTACTACTATGCAGAAGACGAGAAGCTTCTCATTACTGATTTCATTAACAATGGCAGCTTATACACTGCCTTACATGGTAAATCACTAATCTTTTCCATTATAGTGCTATAAATCAACCACTTATATTGATGTTTTTGTGTACTTGCTCTGCAGATAGAGTACAAAGTGTAGACTTTTTTTGTGTCTGTTTGTGTTATCTTGAATAACTTGTTTGCTTCTTCTCCTTGATTTATTGTTCAAAGCTTTATTGTGTTTGTATGTGTTGAAACTTGAAACAGTAGAGGTCGAGGACAAGCGTTGATTTCTCTACTTACCAGGGAAAAAACACTGACTAGATTTGGGTTCTCAATGTCTATGGAGATCTTGAATAGATTAGCACTACATACAGTGTGTGTTTTATGCTCCTGTTTTCTCAGATTGGGTGAGGTTGAATGTGTAGTTTGACATAAAGAACATTTTTTGTGCTTAGGCAGGGATTAGATTATGATTCTAGAGATGTGAATGTATGTAACCTGCGTTTGTAGGTTAGTATATCAGACTGACTCACAACACAAAGTTGAGATTTCTCCATTTTCATGAGATTTGTTGTACTTTTGAGTTTTGAGGCATTGTGTATCATTGGTTTTCTGAGATAGCATTTGATTTTTCTTATAGGTGGACCTTCGAACACTCGGCCTCCACTCTCTTGGGCTGAAAGATTATTGATTTTTCTTATAGGTGGACCTTCGAACACTCGGCCTCCACTCTCTTGGGCTGAAAGATTACGTATAGCACAAGGGACTGCTCGGGGTTTGATGTATATACATGATTACAGTTCGAGAAAGTATGCACACGGTAATCTAAAGTCAAGCAAAATCCTGTTAGATAATGAGCTGCATCCTCACATCTCAGGATTTGGTCTGGTACGTCTAGTTTCGGGTTACCCCGAACTCACTGATCATTCGCTATCAACCAAAACCCAAAGCATGAACCAATCATTTGCCACAAGACTCGCAGTCTCAGCTGCTTACCTTGCTCCTGAAGCCCGATCTTCTTCTGCTTGCATTTCTTCTCAGAAAGGCGATGTTTATTCATTTGGGGTGATACTATTGGAGCTGTTAACAGGTCGGATACCTAATGGTTCCTCTGAAAATGAAGGAGGACTCGTGAATATTTTGAGGAAGTGGCACAAGGAAAAGAGGTTGTTGGGTGAGATCTTAGACCCGAAGCTTCTAAGACAGCATTTGGATGATAAGCAGGTTATTGCAACCATTCGTGTTATTTTAAGTTGTACGGATATGAATCCGGAGATGCGCCCTAGGATGAGATCTGTGTCTGAGAGTCTAAGTAGAATCAAATCGGACTAAACCTTTTCTCAAAAAACCCGGGAAGTATTAACTATCTATGTTAATTAAATCTCAGGCAACTCGGAGTTTTCTAGTTCACACTGTGAGTTTTAAATTTTAATGAAGGTTTTAGTGTTTATGTCCGGTTGAAGCTTATGTCTCCGTTTATCATCACATATTTCCTCGTGTCTCAAGGAAAGAGCGTTTGGTTGTGTCATGAGCTACTTCTGTGTCGTCTTTTATAATCTTAAACGGATAATTATGAACTGATTTTTCCAAAAAAAAAAAAAACGGATAATTATGAACTGATTTTTCCAAAAAAAAAAAAAACGGATAATTATGAACTGATTAATGATGTATTAATCAAGATCATTCTCCTCGTCATCTTCTGCAAATTATAATCAATTCCTTTAACTTATCAACGTCACGCTTCTTCTTCGATTAGTTCAGCCGCTCATTCTAACTCATCAGGCCTTCTCTTATCAATAAGATCTCCAAAGGATTTAGAATTATTCTGACCCTGAGACTCACCAGTTCTCCAGTTGGTTCATGCGTACCACGACCACGCTCATCACTCTTAAGAACCGGACTAGAATGGGCTAGCGAGTTAGATCTGGAAAAGTTAACGGTGGAGATTCGAAACTTGAAAAGGAAAGGCGTACCTAAAATTAAGTTATCTCTAGCGCACGTTATAATAAATAAACTACGATCATTTCTTGAATTTGGGCCGTAAGCCCAGTCAAAGATACAAGGGTAAAACTGTAATCTGATAACGAATTTGACATTTTGACGAAATGTGTGATTTGAAAAGCCGAAAATTTATCCCGCCTGAGATGAAAATTTTAAAAATTTCCACACAGTTGAAACCCTCTCTAACACGTGCAAGCTCGAAAATTTTCATTTTCAATAATAAAACCCGTGTCTGAAGTTTAAGAGCATCTGATTACAATGGAAAACATGATTGAGTTCTTATTTAAAACTCTAGGATTCTTTGATTTGTGAATCATGTAAGTTTAAGTTTGGGCTGTGTTCTAATGGTTCGTTCATCTTCAATTTTTGCAGTGATAAATCACAATGCCAGAAGCAAGAGACAGAATAGAGAGACCAGTTGATTATGCAACCGCATTTCTCAATAGACGCTCTAATGGCATTTTACTTGACGATCCAGAAATACAGCACAATTTGTTTGGGTCTCCAGCTGAGAGAGTGCCATCGGAAGCTACAGGGCTTGGGTCAATTGGTCAAAGATTGAGAGAGTGCCATCGGAAGCTACAGGGCTTGGGTCAATTGGTCAAAGATCTATGACGGGAAGAGGTGGGCTTGTGAGAGGCAATTTCGGCATTCGGCGGACTGGTGGTGGTAGAAGAAGTCAATTTCAATTTAGATCGCCACAGGGACGAGAGAACATGAGCTTAGGTGTTGTAAGGCGTGGAAGGGCTCGTGCTTCAACTTCTGTGTTACCTGCTTGGTATCCAAGAACACCTTTACGTGATGTTTCTGCTGTTGTTAGGGTGAGTTAACTAAACCTTGTTTGTTTTTGATTGTCTGCTGGCTTTTGAGTTTAGTTGATTTCTGAGTTTCATTGATATTTATTCTATTTAGAAACTCTTGCAGGCGATTGAGAGAAGGAGAACTCGTATGGGAGAAGGATCTGACAGAGATATTGAGACCCCAACTCCACAACAGCTTGGGGTTCTTGATTCTCTAGCACCAATGTCAGGTGCTCAGTTCGAGCATAACTATTCTATGGTCACTCCAGGGTTCATCTTATGGGTTCAAGCGTCCTTGGTCACCCTCAACTGCTAAAGTCCATCAGATTCTGCTTGATATCACTAGAGAAAACACAGGCGAAGATGTCCTCACTCCGCAGAAGAAGCTCCTCAACTCTATTGATAAAATTGAAAAGTTGTGATGGAAGAGATTCAAAAAATGAATAGCACTCCTAGTGCTAAGAGAGCAGAAAGAGAGAAAAGGGTCCGGACGTTAATGTCTATGCGATGATATATTGATATTAGGAGGAGTATCATAGGAATCAGAGAATAAAGGTGTGCCTGCAAGTGACTACATCATCTTCTAATGATGTCAAACAGAAAGGGTTGGATCATTTACTGGTGATATCTTCATGGGGTATGCGGATTTGTCAAGACTGTTTGAGTATCATTCGCAG
>CM071717.1:2955434-2973168 GCA_036630335.1 Physaria fendleri | reverse complement strand
CGACTTAATGGTTTGGTAAGAATGTCTGCTAACTGGTCGGAGGACGGGACAAACCGAGCACATACATTACCAGCCACAATCTCATCCCTAATAAAATGACAATCCATGCCAATGTGTTTCGTTCGTTCATGGAACACTGGATTTCGAGCAATGTCAAGAGCAGATTTGCTTGCGGAGTACATTACCATAGAGTTGTCATGAGAATAACCCAGATCATGGAGAAGTCGCTTCACCCAAATCAATTCCTGAACTAACATTGCCATTGATCGGTACTCGGCTTCTGGACTGTTTTTAAGATAACGAACTAAACGGAGAGCAGCATCCCAATGATCTTGACGAGGAGTCTGGAGAAACTGTGCCAAGATATGCACCGAATATCAGGACGAGTATTTGCTAAATATATCAACCGCCCAATCAACTTGCGATAAGGCAGAGGATCGTGCATAACCGAAGAGGATGATAAGGCGAGCTGATGATTTGTGGGAAGAGGAACTAAAGTAGGTCTCGATCCTAGCAAACCCGTATCAGCAATGATGTCAAGCGCATACTTACGTTGACACAGAAATATGCCGTCCTGATTTCTTGCAACCTCAATACCCAGAAAATATTTGAGAAATCCCAAATCCTTCATATGAAAATTGGTAGCCAAATATCGCTTAAACTTAGCCACTTCAAGTTCTGAGCTGCCCATGATGATTAAATCATCAACATAAACCAGAATCCTTAAGTCGAGTCCCTTCTTTTGAAGAGTAAACAGAGAATAATCAGCTGTTGATTGAACAAACCCGTATTTGATAAGCGCAGACGACAGTTTAGAGAACCAACAACGAGGAGACTGTTTGAGACCATAGATAGATTTTCGGAGTCAACATACCTGGTTCGGTTGTGAACTCGTGAAGCCCTGAGGAAGATGCATATAAACTTCCTCAGTTAAATCCCCGTTAAGAAACGCGTTATGGACATCCATTTGGTGTACCGCCCAGTTACGGGTAGCAGCAAATTTCAGAAACAAACGAACTGTGCTCATCTTAGCGACAGGAGCAAAAGTTTCACCATAATCCCGACCCTCACGTTGTCTATTGCCCAGAGCCACTAAACGCGCTTTGTGTCTCTCTAAAGTACCATCCGACTTGTACTTTAAGCGATGAGAGGAGATATACTGGGAGAGAGGATACCGCAAAGAATTTGAAGCAGCAAGGGTCGATAGTCTAGTAATAGTCGAATTGACAAAATCCTTCAACCGCGAAGGTGGTCGTGGAACACGGGCACTGCGGCGAAGATTAGTAGGTGCTGGATCGTTAGGAACCACGAGAACTTCAGGAATCTCTGGAACCTCAGGAATTTCTGGAACTACAGGTACAAGATCAGCAATAGGAACCGAAGAAACTTCGTGTTCGGCTTGAATTGCAGAAACAGAGTCTGACGATGCGTTCGTACAGGATACAGAGGGTTCATGGGAAACCTTTGGTACTGAATCAACAGGCACAAGCGGAGGTTCAATGGTCGGAGCTAGAGGAGTCGCTGCCTTTTGAAGCAAAAAATCAAACACGTTCATATCTGTTTGAGCCAAAGGTTCAGAAACAGAGGACGACGAAGCTGACTCTGCAAATGGAAAATCATCTTCAAGAAAAGTAACGTCGCGAGAAATGATGAATGCTTCAGTATCGAGATCAAATAAGCGCCAGCCTTTTTGTCCATGAGGATACCCCAGAAAGACGCAGCGCTTGGCCCGAGCAGCAAACTTATCACCGTGTGTACGCGTGTTTGTGGCATAACAAGCACAGAAAGACGCAGCGCTTGGCCCGAGCAGCAAACTTATCACCGTGTGTACGCGTGTTTGTGGCATAACAAGCACACCCGAATACACGCAAATGATCCGAAGATGGTGGTTTGTTGTAGAGCACATGAAACGGATTCTTGCCAGATAATATAGTAGACGGAGTTCTGTTGATTAAATATGCAGCAGTAAGAATACTCTCACCCCAAAAATGAATTGGCAAAGAAGCTTGAAACATAAGAGAGCGAGCGACATTGAGAATATGCCTATGCTTACGCTCAACACGCCCGTTCTGACCGGGTGTGTATGCACAGGCAGTTTCGTGAAGCACACTGTGTCCTTGAAAGAAAGATCGCATGGCTATAAACTCCAAGCCATTGTCACTGCGAACGGTTTTAATCTTCTTAGAGAATTGGCGTTCAATCATAGTAAAAAATTGGCGTAGTTTGGACTGAGTTTCACTTTTGGAGTTCAATAGAAATACCCAAACACAGCACGAGTGATCGTCGACAATAGTAAGAAAAAAACGAGCTCCACTAGAGCTTTCATGACGATATGGACCCCAAAGATCAACATGTATCAAATCAAAAATTGCTTCAGCTTTATTAGAACTTAATGGAAAAGAGTTTTTAGTTTTCTTAGCGTGAAGACAAACATCATATGCTTTATTAGACTTGCAAACAGAAATATCCGACACATCAACTAAAACTTTATCAGAAGGATGACCATAGCGTCTGTGCCACAAAACCGACTGCTCTTGTCGAGTTGAAGTCACAGCCGCTGTTTCCAACCCTCTGAAAATGAATGTTCCATGTTTTCGATTACCTACTCCAGTCACCGTCTTCGTAGAACGGTCCTGAATGACAAGAAATCGGTCAGTCATCTGAATAATACTGCGAGATTCATCTAACAACTGCCCAACGGATATCAAGTCTGATTTTAAACCATCAACCAAATACACAGAATGCAAAACTAATTCAGAACTCAAGCGAACAGTTCCTTCTTCAATAGCCAACCGTTCAGTACCATCAGCAAGAATCACCATAACAGGCTCAATGTTACGAATATTAAACAGAAAATCCCGAGTTCCAGTCATATGATGAGAACATCTTGTATCGAGAATCCAAGAAGGGATAGAAACCATACCAGAAAATTGTTCAGAGGCTGCAGGTTTAGCGGCATTGAGAAGCTTCATCATCATTTGCCATAGAGGCTGCAGGTTTAGCGGCATTGAGAAGCTTCATCATCATTTGCCATTGTTCGTTTGAAATCCCAGAAAGACCATCTCTGTCTTTGTCACCAATGGGTTGAATTGACGCAGGTCTGTGTGAAGTCGCAGCATTAGCCACTGCTCGAGGCTGAGAAGACGAACTGGGCTTGTCCCGAGGACGCGAGGATTGGCGATACCGAGCTCGATCACCCCACCATTCAGGGTAACCTACGAGAGCGAAGCACTGAGCCACTGCATGTCCCTGTCGCTTACAATGAGTACAAAGAGCAGTACGATCCTTCTCCGAGGAACCTTTGTCACGATCCTCTTTGGGCACGGGTTTGGATTGAACTGCGAATAGAGCAGTACGATCCTTCTCCGAGGAACCTTTGTCACGATCCTCTTTGGGCACGGGTTTGGATTGAACTGCGAATGCGACAGCTTCTGGTCGGTCTTCTCTGGACTTGGAACGCTTCTGTAGCTCTTCTTCCTGACGAAGAAGATTGTATGTCTCAGCTAGGCTTGGTAACGAAACTCGAGCAACAAGATTGGAACGAATAGAATGGAAAGAATCATCCAATCCGAACAGCAGATCTTGAACCTTGTCGTTATTCCGGTCTTTCTCTTGTTCATCCACAACTTTGTGACTCCCACAATCACACTTACGAACAGGACGCAACATCGCCATCATGTCCCAAATCTTGGTGAGACGACCAAAGTAAGTCTCGATGCATTGTCCTTGTTGTCTACAAGCTGCAAGTTCGGACTTAACGTGTTGAAATTTAGGACCACTGGATATCAAAAATCTTTCTTTCAGATTATCCCACAAGTCTTTAGCAATCTCTCGATGAGAGATATTGGAGCGAATTGATTCGTGAATCGTCATCTTGATCCATGAAACCAGCAGCGCATTAACAGGATGCCAGTCTTCATAGTCAGCCGAGCCTTCAGTTGGTTGTGTAATGGAACCGTCCAAAAACCCGAACCCGAATTTCTTCCTTGAGCTAAGAGCCGTTTTGAAACTGATAGCCCACTCGTCATAGTTAGGACCTGTAAGCAGTGGATAGGAGATTATTGCTCCTGGATTGTCCGCAGCAGTTAGGTCAAAGGGCAAGATCGTTCGCCTAGTCTCTGTTCGTTCAACGCCAGAGTCAGATGTTCCAGACATGACTTATGGACTGAATAAAACAGAAAAAATAGATAGATGTTTCAGAGTTCAAGGCTCTGATACCATGAAAGGATTTGAGAAGATGATTTCTGAGTTGTATTGATCGTCAAAGAGTTACATATAAAGATATTTCTGAGTTGTATTGATCGTCAAAGAGTTACATATAAAGATACAGAGAAATCAATGAGAACCCAATTACAGTAATTACAGAATAATCAAATATTGCAAATAAGGAAGGTAAATCATCTCGAGTATCATCTAATAATCAAATATTGCAAATAAGGAAGGTAAATCATCTCGAGTATCATCTCGAGTAATTGACCATATATCATCACTGAATATCCTATCAACCTCGTTAATGAGAGGTTTTCTAATGGCTTCCGCCGAATAAAACTTGGGCCTCTTCTCTACCAGAGCTGTCACCTTTTACTTTGCATCGTGATAGGAAATTCCTCCATTTTGATACTTGATTTAACTGAAAATGTTGTTGAGATGGCGGAGACCGGATATTCTCACGAATAAACAGAAAGAAATGAAAAATTTTGATAGAAGAAAATTAGAAGGAAAAAATTTCCATTGCATGATACTTTGGACATGGATGGATGGAGTTTTATGGTTGTGCATGTAATTACTTAATTGGTATTTGGTAATTTTGGCATTTTTTGTCATTAAAAAGTTAAAATTTGAAAACAGGGTCAATTGAGAAAAAAGAATCAAAAGCAGTAAGGTCATATGAGCCATTTTTCTTGAATTAAATTTTTTTATATGTTAAGGTCACTCATATTTGGTAAACGGTCAAAACATGTTGTTGTTTGTTTTCTTTACAATGAGAATCTAATAAACAAGATTCTTCTGCCTGGTATAAATACAATCATAGCTTCAGAAACTGTATCAACAAGAAACAGCGATGGATCTAGAACTAAACACTAACCCTTTCCTTATCACATCCTTCGTTTTCGCTTTCATGCTTTACCCTCTCTTCAAATGGTTCTTGAAGCAGCAGGGTTCAATGACTGCTATTAAGCTGCCACCGAGCCCTCCAGCTTTACCACTCATTGGTCATCTTCATTTGATAGGCAAAGTATTGCCTGTCTCATTCCAGAGACTAGCTCGCACGTATGGCCCTCTCATGGAGATAAGTCTTGGTGCTTCTAAGTGCGTTGTAGTCTCAAGCTCATCAGTGGCGCGAGAGATCTTTAAGGAACAAGAGCTTAATTTCTCCTCGAGACCTGAGTTTGGTTCTGCAGAGTATTTTAAGTACAAAGGGTCCAGGTTTGTCCTTGCACAGTATGGAGATTACTGGAGATTCATGAAGAAACTGAGTATGACTAAGCTTCTTTCTGTTCCGCAGCTTGAAAAATTCGCTGATATCCGTGAGGAGGAAAAACTGAAGCTGGTCGAGTCCGTGGCTAAGTGTTGCAGAGAAGGGTTGCCTTGTGACTTGAGTAGCCAGTTCTTGGCTTACACCAACAATGTAATCTGCAGGATGGCAATGAGCACAAGGTGTTCAGGTACTGATAATGAAGCTGAAGAGATCAGGCAGCTGGTGAAAACATTCTTGGAGCTTGCAGGGAAGGTCAGTGTAGGAGATGTGTTGGGGCCTTTGAAAATACTTGATTTTTCTGGGAATGGGAAGAAATTAGTGGCTGTCATGGAGAAATATGATTTTTTAGTAGAGAGAATCATGAAGGAACGCGAGGAAAAGACTAAGAAGCAAGATGGTATGAGAAAGGACATTTTGGATATATTGTTGGAGACTTACAGAGATCCCACTGCTGAATTGAAGCTCACGAGGAATGACATGAAATCTTTCTTGCTGGTATGTTTCTTCTGACCTACAAACACAAATCCATACTTAAACTGATTATTCTGATGTAATAAAAACTCAAACTTCTTAGGACGTATTCATGGCGGGAACAGATACATCATCAGCTGCAATGCAGTGGGCAATGGGACAGCTAATAAACCATCCACAAGCGTTCAACAAGTTAAGAGAAGAGCTCGATACTGTTGTAGGAAGAAAAAGACTGGTCGAAGAATCAGATGTTCCTAACCTCCCTTATCTCCGAGCTGTCCTAAGGGAAACACTGAGGCTCCACCCTTCAGCTCCCCTGATCATAAGAGAATGCGCAGAAGATTGTCAGGTGAATGGGTGTCTTGTAAAGTCAAAAACCCGTGTACTTGTAAATGTCTATGCAATCATGAGAGATTCAGAACTATGGAAAAATGCAGACAGGTTCATCCCTGAGAGATTTCTAGAGAGCTCTGAAGAAAAGATAGGAGAGCATCAGATGGAGTTCAAGGGGCAGAATTTTCGTTACCTTCCATTTGGGAGTGGAAGAAGAGGATGTCCAGGA
Source organism: Physaria fendleri (assembly GCA_036630335.1). Taxonomy (NCBI): domain Eukaryota; kingdom Viridiplantae; phylum Streptophyta; class Magnoliopsida; order Brassicales; family Brassicaceae; genus Physaria; species Physaria fendleri. Next base: position 2,966,656 of record CM071717.1, on the reverse strand, counting down.
GCATCCCTTGCTATGAACGTAATGCATATAGGTGTTGGTTCCTTGGTGCAGCGCTTCGATTGGAAGACTGTTGGTGGACAGAAGGTTGATTTGAGGCAAGGTTCTGGTTTTGCTGCTGAGATGGCTCAACCACTAGTCTGCCACCCATTGGATCGCTTTAACACCTTCTAGGTGCTTTTGTAGAGTTAGATGTCACCTGTCTCTATAATATTTCCCAAGAAGTATAAAGGAACCATGGTTCATTTCAAGGTTCTTTCACATAAAACATGCCAAAGTCAATTCACTCTGCAAACAAAATTAGATCTTAATTTGAATATGACAAGCACTAGGAAACAAACATGAAACATGTATTGTGTAACAATAAGATGTACATAATTTCGATATCTATATGTAAAATCAAACATGTAATCACTGAAAGCCGAAACAGTTCGTAGAGTTGCAGAAAAAGTTGACTTTTTATTAAAGAAAAAAAAGAGCGAAGAGAGGACATAGAAGATCATATTATATCAAGAGCCCAAGGATCAGCGAATGCACAGCTTATTAACTTCAGTCACCAAAGGAGAAATCAAGAATCAACTTCAGCTCTTTTCTCGACTGTGTAAGGATAGTATTCCCTGCCAGTGTCAACTCTTGTGGTTTGACCTCCAGAATCAATCAAAGCAGAGGTAACAGCTAGAGATGCACCCGCAGCTATTGCTGTTGGGATGCTCCTTGCTGTGAAAAGAAAGGAATAAAAATTTCACCAGAATAGACCAAATCACAAAAGAGTTTCAGTATCAAAGGAATGCAAGAATCTTTAGCATCAAGTCATTCAAAGCTGTGTACTTTCAGTCTTTACATATATGAGATTTTGGGAGCTTTATCTACATAAATCAAAGTTTTGGCACTTATGATATACTATAGATTTGATACACCAATTACTGTTGAGCTCCTAAAACCCATGAACTGAACTACATAATGTTAGTTTCAGCAACTTCAGAATAGTCTTCCCCAAAACCATATCAGTTACAAACTACTTAAATCATCAAAACATTGATTTATGCTGACACAATGACATAAAGTAGCGAACCATTAGTGAAGACTGAAGAAGAAAAACCATTACCTCTATAGCCAAGCACAGAAGCTCCAGCTACAAAACCACCAATAGCACCATTGAAAAGGTCTCTCTTTGATCTAAAATTCTGAACCAGCTGTTCAACACCGATGTAAACGCCTCCAATGGCAGCAAAAGTGAGGCCGTGGGTTCCCATCATCTTGAGTGTTCTGATGAGTCCAGGAAGAGCCACATTTCTCTCCACTCTTGGAACGTCTTTCCATGTCGCCAAAATGGTTCCGTAAATAGTTCCAGCACCAAAACCAGTGACACTACCTTTGATTGTTTTCATCATTGGGCTATCCTCTTCTTCCAAGTATCTCATTTCAGCTGGATCCATGATTTCTCTTCAACGGTTCTAGCTAATCCACACAAGTAAAAACATTCACCAGAGAATACAAATAAAAAACAACAGCATGAGTTTGAAAATCGAATTCGGATGAATTAGAAAGACGCGAATTAGTAGAATTTTCATCAAATTGGAGTTTTGAAGGCGCGGCTTTTACAAATTCATGAACCCATTACAAATCGTCAATATCATCGGGTTTGAAGACCCAAAAGATCATGTAGAAAGGCATTCGATTTAAAACAGAAACCTAGGTTGTTGATTAATGTAAAGGAAGTACCCTAGTTTGTGAAGCTCAGTAATCCAAGAAAAAAATTGGAATCCTAGGTTGACAAAAAAAAATCGGAATCCATCATAATTAACGTAGAGAATAATATTACAGAACAAAACCAAGAGATGATATCACTTAGAAAAGTCTAACCTTTGGAATTCGGATCAGAACCTGATTTGAAGTAAGCGACGAACAAAGGGGTAAGGGATACAGTGGAGGAGCTGAATGAAATATGTTCCAAGTTCTTCGGAGACGAGCTAGAGAAAAGCCCAATTACAGATGGATTAGCAAAATCTAACGGAAGTCATGTGGGGCCTAAGTTTTCGGCCCGTTACTCAACCCATAGGGTTGAAGCTGGGGCATGGCCACAAGTAACCTTACCCGTTTGATACTTATTACTCACTCCACTTCGTACCCAGCTTGTTTTAACAAGTATCCACCCGTATAGAATAAACTAAGTATCAAGTCTACATTTTTAATTACTTACAAGTACGGGACAAATAATAATACAAAAAAAAAAATTCATTAGTTTTCATGTTATTTATCACGTATTTGTTACTTATTATCCATAACCCGCAAAAATATATGTGTTACTCGCAAGTAATACTCGTTACTTGTTAAATTATCCGTTAAAAATTACTTATTATTCAATTCGCAAGTACGCATAGCTGGACAAGTAAACTGCGAGTCTTAAGACTTGGGCAAATACTCGTATGACCACACTACTAGAAAACAAAATCGTCAATAATACGTCACAAAATACGATATATGACAAATTTAGGACAATATCCATGTGTCTTCATATTTCGTCGTTTTTTCGGAAATCGTCGTTTTTTCATTTTGAAAAAAGACGAATTTGAGACTCTCACAAAAACGACGCCTCATTGACGAATGAGAAACAACACAAAGTAATTGGGGTGTAATAACGACGACAATCTATTAGACGAATTTTCAACTCGGTTTTGAATGAAAATACGACAAGTGTTTGTTTGTTCATTTTGACTATTTCTCGATAAATTTGAATTTCGATCGATTAACGATGAAGTTGATTTTATTGATTTATAAAACGTAATGTAATGTTGCCGAGATAAAATAATTACTGTCGACGATCTTTGTTGTTCCTAGATTTACGGTTTCATTTCGACGTTCGAATAAATAATAAAAAATGCAATGATAAAAATAAGTACTTGAATAGTACCAAAAATATCTAGTCATATATGTTTTACAAATAAAAATAGTATCTTAGTGCTAATTCATAAACATCGTAATAAAAAAGCTGTAAATGTGTAAAGCTAAGATTCTTATCTGGAAAAATTGCTTGGAGAAAAGCCTTCATCTCGTTTAACTCTTGAGCCATTTCATCTGCTTGTTCACTTATCTTTCTGCAGCTCCTCAATTTACATCTTTGTTCTCTCGAATTCTTCGATATTCTCTCGAGTCTTTCCATGCACGGGAATTTAATACATGAACCATCAAAATATGCTTATACAATCATTTTAACGGTAACGTTAATTCTTTAGTTAATTTAACGTAAGTGTTACTTGGATGAACACAAATAAATTGTTTTGTAATAGTTCAAAGGTGTTATCTTTGATTTCCAAAATTCTATTTATTAATTTACTATTATAAAACAATAAGCATCAACAAAATAACCAAATCCGAATCGAACTTCCAAATATATAAAATCCAAATCCGGATCAAAATATATAAATTGCCAACCAAATTCAAGTGTTTCAAATATTTCCGGGTATATTTTCGTACTTTGAATAATTTTTTGGATTTTCGAGTTTCTAATTATTTTCAGGATTGAATTTAGGTGCTTAAAATCCAAAATAAATATACTAAAATTCGAAACATACCTGAAAAAATCTGAAGTACTTGAATTTGGTTTGGGTATTTATATATTATGGTTCGGATTTGGATTTTATATTGGAGGTTTGGGTTGGATTTTTGTTATTTTACTAATGTTTATCGTTTTGTAATAGTAAATAAATAAATAGAATTTTGAGAATTAAACATAAGTCTTTTGAACTATTATAAAAAATATCATTTGTGTTCATCCAAGTGACACTCACGTTGAATTAATTAATAAATTAATGTTTACCGTTAAAATGATGATCTAAGCATGTTTTTGATACCTCGTATATTAAATTCAAAAAATTTAATAGCTCGGTGTTTTTGAGGGAGAACGGTAAAAACATACCCGGACAATGATCTCGTATGGAAATATATACACATACAAGGTATTCAGGTTTTGACATATCTCTACAGTGATTCCGTTAATTCCGTCGTGCCCAGACAAGCCTCCGTGAGTCTATAACAACGTTGACCCGTTTGATTTTGGTCAAACTAACGATTAAGGTGTTAAGTAGACGTTAATGGACGTTAAAGTCCCAAAACTACGACGTTTTATATAAATTTTGAATTAGTGACAGTTATTATTATATAAATTTTGAATTAGTGACAGTTATTACCCTTAACTAAAACGACATAGTTTTGAATTGTGGGATAAAATTAAGATTTTAGGGTTTGAAATACCAAAATCCTCTCCAAAAATTGTGGGATAAAATTAAGATTTTAGGGTTTGAAATACCAAAATCCTCTCCAAATCCATAAAATCGATTTCTCTCGATGAAAATTGCTTTCTCCCTCACAATATCTTATTGAGATCGAATCCTCTCCAATTCTCTGATACTAAAAACGAAATATCTCTTTCTCTCAAAATTTCACATACTATAAACGATTTCTCTCTTTGATTTTGTTCTGTTAATGATTCAGAATCTGTTTTGTCTTCAGTCAATCTTCTGTTAAAAAGCATATTTTTGTTAATACTAATTTTCATTACTATATTTGCTTTATAATTGTAATCCTTGTAACTGGGTAAAGGTGATCTATATTTTCATGGAATCCAATGGAGCTAATGAAACTCAGCCTCAAGAAGAAGAGCCCAGGGTGAATGAGGCTGATGATACTGAAGAAAATGTGGTTCCAGACACTACAAATGCCGTTCGGAAAGAATGGAGTTTGAATAGAATTTTTTGTAAATAGTAAATTTCATACATATGAAGGTTTGGATTACATTATATCCATTTATTTTTGATTACATATCTGATCTAAATAGAACAAAAAAATACAGAGGTGTATAAACAAGATAAAGGTTTCTCTAAATCAATTCAAAATATCCAAAGCTGCATTAGTCTTCTGAGAAGCTCGCTGCACTGGAAGAAATGAAGGCCTGCATAACCAATTCTTTGAAAAGCTTTTCGGAAGAAATGAAGGCCTGCATAACCAATTCTTTGAAAAGCTTTTCCCCACAAATAACAAACATAATCACACTGAAGAAAAGAGTGGTGTCTTGATTCAATTTGTAAGTTGTGCAGCCCACATGACAAACAACGACATAATAGAATTTGTAGGCTGAAACATCCAACCACAATTCATACAAACAGACAACAAAACATAACAAACCACAAAAGTAACTTATCTGCCCGACTAATCGGACAATAACCATCTTCTTCAGGAAAAGACAGGAAGGGAATCGAGTGAGGAAACGATTTTGGAGATGAGAAACTTTGAGAGATTTTGAGAGAACGAGAGAAATAGATTATAGAATGAGAGACTTATATAAATTTTGTTTCAGTGTCAGAGAGTTGGAGAGGATTCGATCTCTGTAAGATATTGTGAGGGAGAAATCGATTTTCATCGAGTTTATGGATTTGGAGAGGATTTTGGTATTTCAAACCCTAAAATCTTAATTTTATCCCACAATTTTTGGAGAGGATTTTGGTATTTCAAACCCTAAAATCTTAATTTTATCCCACAATTCAAAACTACGTCGTTTTAGTTAAGGGTAATATATTTCAAACCCTAAAATCTTAATTTTATCCCACAATTCAAAACTACGTCGTTTTAGTTAAGGGTAATAACTGTCAACCCTAAAATCTTAATTTTATCCCACAATTCAAAACTACGTCGTTTTAGTTAAGGGTAATAACTGTCACTAATTCAAAATTTATATAAAACGTCGTAGTTTTGGGGCTTTAACGTCCATTAACGTCTACTTAACACCTTAATCGTTAGTTTGACCAAAATCAAACGGGTCAACATTGTTATAGACTCACGGAGGCTTGTCTAGGCACGACGGAATTAACGGAATCACTGTAGAGGTATGTCAAAACCCAAATACCTTGTATGTGTATATATTTCCATACGAGATCATTGTCCGGGTATGTTTTTACCGTTCTTCCCGTGTTTTTAATATATTTTAATAGTTCATGTTGCTTTTGGCATATGTTTTTTCTATTATCCAAGTGGCAGCTATGTGATAGCCAAATTAACGATTGACTTAGCATTAAAAACGGTGCTATTAGTATGTTTTAGATATTTCGTGTATGCCGGGACAAGGTAGTTAAGGTGGAAAGAATTTACCAATATATGTCCCAGCACCAAGGTTCGATCCCTCTCCCTCTCTTCTCTTCTCTAAAGTTGTAAAGTTCGATCCCTCTCCCTCTCTTCTCTTCTCTAAAGTTGTAAAAGTTGTAATGCCACTAGGCTAATGAAAAAAAAAAAGAAAGATATTTCGTGTATTAATTTTAAATTTCTAATGTTTATAGTGGTTTTGGTAATGGTGCAAAAGTTTATAAGATAACTCTGAAATCCCGAAGCTTATTAAAGGCTCCTTGATCAATTTTGAGGCTTATAATTGGGTCCGAGAAGTTCGAAACCTTATCTCGCAATTTGAAGAAGTTAATTTCAATTGGATTCCTCGAAGAATTAATATAGAAGCTGATTTATTAGCAAAGAAATGTATTTTAGATTCTGTATCTTCTCGTTTTTTCATTGCAATGCCTTATGTCTTACCAACAATGGTGTAAACTGATCATCTTTTGATCCATTTTAATGAAAGTAATTGTGTTAAAAAAAAAAAAAAGTTTATAAGAAAATCAGAAAAAAACGCAATAATTTACGGTGGTTTTGGCGGTTAATCCGTGTTAAACCGAATATAATATTGGGCCTAAGGAAATGTTCAAATCCGAATTAGCATTGGGCCTAGGGCCTATCATAAAGGAAGCAAAATCCCAAAGTCAGAGAAATTGAGAAAACGTCGTCTCTTTTTCTCTCGACTAGCTTTTCGTCATCGAGATCTTTCCCGCTTCCGGCGATGTTCATCCTTAGAATTCACTCGGTTGACTTAGAGCGACCAATCTCCATTGAAGAAGAAGATTCTGGTTTTACCTACGCATCGAAGAGAGCTCAGCCTCCTGATAAACTCATCCAACCATCTCTCAAACTAACTGAACGCAATGGTCTGATCCATCTCTACCGCAACTCTTCACACAGCTCGCTCCCTAACCCTAGCTCCCGATCCACCACTCTCTTCATCGTCGCTGTTCCCAATTACCTTTCCTCCCTCGATTTTATCCGTTTCTGTGATTCCCGCATCGCTGATGTCTCCCAAATCCTCTTCATCAGGTTATCCCACTTTCAATAATTCATTTTGATTTCCTTGATTTTTTTTTTAATTTTTTTTTTACTGTATGGTCTAATTCATCAATGTGAAGAAGATATTTGAGAATTAGAATGCTAATTGTTGCTGGTAATGTCTGATTCTTGGAAATTATTAGGAACGACGGAATGGAAGATCGGTATAGTGTTCTTATCACATTTTATGATCAGTCCGCCGCAGATGGTTTCTACAAGTACCTGAATGGGAAAAAATATGCACCATCTGAGGTTCGAATATGGATGTGAGCTTATCTCTCATTCTTTTTTGTATTCATTTCATTGTATTAAAGTAACGTTTTCTTGGGTTTTAGGCGGAGGTTTGCCATCTTCTCTATGTATTGTCGGTGGAACACACAGAACTTGATGAGCTTGCTGCAGAAGCACCTGCTGGATATACTGAGCTACCTACTTGCCCAATATGTCTTGGTGAGTTGTGCTAAATCAGAAGATTTCCATGTTCTTTTCACTTTGAATTATATAAGTAACGTTTTTTTAATACCAATATTTGGAACTTAATTGATACAGAGAGATTAGATCCTGATACAAGTGGTATTGTCAGCACTCTTTGTGATCACTCGTTTCAGTGTTCCTGCACTTCCAAATGGACTTATCTTTCCTGCCAGGTGAGTGGTTCTCCTTTATGTCTTTACAGTGCATTTTCTCTTTATGTTGTACGTTGGTGTTGCATTTGCGGTGTTCATTTATGCAGTGTTTGCTTAGCTAATATATTTTTGTTGCTTTGCATGTTCCTGGCGTAAAATGAATCTGATTCATTAAGTTCTTAACAAATACCTTGTACATGTTTTACCACAAGCTCATTTTGTTTGTAGGTTTGTCGATTGTGTCAACAACAAGATGAGATATTAAGCTGTTCTACATGTGGAAAAACAGAGAACGTATGGGCATGCCTTGTCTGTGGCTTCTTAGGTTGTGGAAGGTAATGCTTTGGATAACCTGAAACTATAACCACATCTATCTTCTTCAGAGGCGGAAGTTTCATTTACTGCGGATATTTAGATAACCTGACTATAACCACATCTACATCTTCCTCAGAGGTGGAAGTTTCATTTACCGTGGATTATGTTTTCCAATTTGTAGATACAAGGAAGGGCATTCTATCAGGCATTGGAAAGAAACACATCACTGCTATTCACTTGATTTGCGAACACAACAAATCTGGGATTATGTTGGTGACAGCTATGTTCATCGTTTAAACCATTCAAGAATTGATGGAAAATCCATAGAGATGAACACCCGTTGTCTGTCACACGAAGGGGACTGTGGTGTCTGTGAGTGTAGTGAGGATACAGGAATTAGCGGAGCCATCTACAACAGCAAAGTTGATTCTGTATGATTTTTGTTAGGCTTGATCATTTTTCCTGCCTAAAGCATATGAATCCCAGAACATTAGTCTGTCTCAGTGGTTTTATGATTTTATTACCTAAGAAAACTTTTTGTGGAACAGATTGTCAGCGAGTACAATGATCTTCTTGCTAGCCAATTGAAGGGACAGCGACAGGCAAGTGGTTCTCTTGATGATAGTTTCTCTCTCTTCTTATTTACATATATGAGCATACTTAATAGAAGATTAATTTGTACCCACCTAATGGTATATTGATTAAAAAAATCTCAGTTACTTGCGATTGTGATGTCTTTCAGTATTACGAATCGCTCATTGTTGAGGCGAGAAGCAAGCAGGAAAGTAGTATCTCCGAAGCAGTTGAACAGATTGTTGTTAACAAAATGCAGGAGCTTCAAAATGAGATTGAAAAATGTGAAGAGGAAAAAAGTAGGATCACTGAGGTAAAAGAGTCTCTTTTGATCAATGTTTCCAATCTTGACAGGTTTCCTTACGCACTGATTGCGCTTCAAAATCTCAAATGTGTGGGTTTCAGGTTAATAGAGAACTTATAAAAGAGCAGGAAACTTGGCGGAAGAAGGCAAAGGAAATAGAAGAGAGGGAAGTTACATTGATAGGATCAAAAGACGAGATGATAGTTGATCTTGAAGAACAGGTAAAAAAAGCCTCTAGTAAACTCAATGAGGGTTTTGGGGTGGTAACATCTAACAAGTGATAGTATGAACTTGATACAGATCAGAGATATTACGGTATTCATAGAAGCACAGAAAACCCTGAAGAAGATGTCAACAGATTCGGATGGTATTCGGGAAGGAACAGTCTTACCAGTGCCTATCAACGACAAGCCAGATTCCTCAGTTAGAAGGCAGAAGAAGAAGTCAAACCGTAGAAAGTAAGTTGAGAGTGGGGGTTGTGATGCTTTAGGTATTTACTTAGGTTTTGTATATTCAAATAATACTAATTGATCTTTGTATTGGATTAAGACGACCAAAAAAGAGAGATTAAGAGCAACTCCATCAGTATTAGTTTCTGAAACCAAGAAAATATTAATATTTTAATGAAATTTACTTATTTAATTAAATCAAAACTTTTATTAAAGACACTGACCAAATAATAAATGGGCACATGTAGAAATAGTCTCTCAACCAAGTTCTCAAATATCTGAAACTAGAAGCGGATCTCTGATCTCTTTTATACTGTTCATTTTTTAATTAATTTTTTTTTTCAAGAAACCCTTTCAGAGCCTCTGATGGAGATGGCCTAACAACACATGTACATGCCCTTGCTGACAATGAGCCATATTAGCTCCTGACCCAACTTTAAAACAAGTGAAAAAAAGAGATTCGAAGAAGCTTGTCTTAACTCTCAGGCAGAGCTTTTCTTTGGCTCCTCGGCAGCGATTTTCTTCTCGCTATGTTCCTCTTTGTCAGCTTTTGATTTTCCACTCTTGATATTTTCATCTGTGTTGTATCTTGATGATCCATATTCTGTGGACAGAAATGGACGAACTGACAGGAGCTTGATACCAAATATTAATTTTGGTCCTCTTCAAACGAAAGAAAATTGTTCAAAGAACAATTTCAATAACACAAATTCTTTTCTTAATTTTTCATTATAAAACGTTTGATACTTTGATCTCTAGAATTTGCTTAAATACTAAAATAAAACTAAACTAATTAATTAACTGAAAATAAAACTAAACTAATTAATTAACTGAAACATAAAACGTGAAATAATGTAGTGAAGAATTGGGCCATGTTATATCTCTTCATTTGTATCCTATCACGGATATTTCTTATCTCTAGCCGGAGATCTTCCACAGATCTCCTTAACTGTGAATTTTCCTTTTGAAGTTCCTCCATTCGTCGTCTCACTGCCTATGCCACGTCAACACTTCCATGCAGACCCGACCCCGAAACGTGACCTTGTCTTTTAACTGAAGCATCTATTACAGGTATTAATTCTACTTCTTATGTTTTTACTTGTTTATTTCTATAACCGGTTTGTTCCAATCTTTATCAATTTTGTATTTAGTGTTTTATCTTGAGTTTGGACCGGGCAATTGGAACACTTTTCATTTCTTATCAATAAAGATTAGTTTTCGTTCTTCTTGTTTCTCTCGTACCGTAATAACACTTTTCATTTCTTATCAATAAAGATTAGTTTTCGTTCTTCTTGTTTCTCTCGTACCGTAATATGGTATCAGAACTTATCTTCCATTGATTGCTTGTTTTTGAGCTTTCTCTTGGATCTTTTCTCTCCTGCTTTCGTTTCTTTCTTTTTTCTGCAATGGTCGGAGTAAAGAAAATTGGGAAAAGAGCCACTCGAGGTGGTGGAGCTTCAAGTTCCTCAAGGAGAGGTAATAGAGACGATACGAGAGAAGAAGACGAGTATGATTCTCCAGATGCTTCCCCTTTTTCTATGCATTCTGCAGATCATCCGGGTCTTGTAATTGCTTCGCTGGAGCTTGATGAACATAATTTCGATGATTGGAGTACGACGATGTGTATCGCACTTGACGCTAAGAACAAGATTGGTTTTATCAACGGATCGTTGCCTCGGCCTTTGGAGACAGATTCAAATTTCAGATCTTGGTCAATTTGCAACAGTATGGTAAAATCTTGGATCCTTAATTGTGTTTCTCCTC
>CM071717.1:2940061-2955334 GCA_036630335.1 Physaria fendleri | reverse complement strand
TCCAAATGGACATGGACACTTATGGACATGGACATTCATGGACATGGACGGTTTTGTCCACGAAAAAGAAAAGTCCATTTGGACATGGACACTTGGACATGGACATGAAGATTTGACACCCTTAACTATATATGTAAATAATTTAAATGATATATATAGGAGATATTATAATATTCTAAATAGCACCGATGATTATTATTTTCTTATTTTTTTGCGATTTATTTGTTGTTATATTTTTATGGATTTAGAATTTAACTTAAATCAAATGTGAATGTTTATTTTTAATTTTTTAGTTATAATACTTTTGTTAAATGTAATATATTTTTTTATAATGACATGTTCGTAAATATAGTCCGTAAAATTAACTCTTGCGACGACCCCTAAGATTTTTTTATTCTCAAATTATATATTGAAGATATTATAATATTCTAATAACACCGATTATTATTATTATTATTTTTTTTCTGCGATTTATTTAGTTTTAAATTTTCATGGATTTAATAGTTAGTTTAAATATTTTTGTTAAATATAAAATGATTTTGGCGATGATGACACCTAAGTATTTTTGATTTTCAGAAGATTATCCTAATAAATAATTAATCATATATAAATAAAAAAAATGATTAGTAGTTGTTCGTATTGTACACATACAATAGAGTTGTAAATAATTAATGCCAAAAACTTGGATTTGACTTAATTAGACGATATAATTATGGTAAGTTGGGAATTATGAATCACCAAATAGGGAAAAAAGTTGGGCCCACGTACGATGTGTTAACAGTTAAAGTTTCTTTTCATGCATACGTATCGTACTCAAACAAGTTCTTTTAAAATTTGGTGTTAACTAGTTTGATGAATTTAAAATAGTCTTAATATTTATATGGTTATCATTATTAAGATGTTTCTAATACAATTTATATTTATTTTAGGCGATTTAATATACTCGGGATTTTAGTTAATAATATATCCAATAACAGGCGATCTGGCTACCCCAGACCACTAGAATACATAGGATCCTTAAGTGGAGGCTTAAAAATCTCTGGGCGTGGGCTTAGGTCCGGTGGACTAATCGGTCCACGTTAATTCCGGATACTAGGTTATCAAAAAAAAAAAGTTAATAATATATAGAATAAGAGTATACATTTCATCTTATTATGTGGTTCTTACATAGGATATTACACTATTGATAAAATGTGAAACCAAAAAATATATTAATATTTATTACTGATAGTCATAGCAAATTAAAAAGTTATATAGTGATTAACCGTATGATGATATTATCTTGTGATCATAGCTATAACAATGCATATTGTATCTATTTTTTAGTATTTCTTGTGTCTAGCCTTAATTTTATTTTGTGCGAATTGTACATTGATTTAAATGCATAAAAATGAATGCACAAAAAAGAAAAGTGAGAATAAAAAATGTACATGTTCATAACTGAACCCTGTCTCTACGATGTTATGAAAAACTATTTTTTTAAAGAAAAAAAAAAGAACGAAACAAAATTGCTGATTGAATCACCCTCAACTTTGCTATTTCTTTATCCTTAATGCATGCAGAAAAAAAACAACTTTTAAAAATTGTTTTTTTCTATAGCCAGCTATATTTACTAACATCCTTAAGTTACTTCATTTTTTTATATTGAATATACACTGTTTTCATACGTCAAGAAAAACACTATATATAAATATATATATATATATATTGTGAAAAACATAGATGACGTGAAATGGATTTTGAGTTCCCTTCTTTTGTTACATCTTATAAGGAAAATTATCCACATGTTCTTGATTTTTTTCTTGTCAGAATCCACGTGTTCAAAAGTTAACTTTTTCTTTTTGTCTTGTGTGTAAGAGTTTTATATGAAAAAATGGCTTTGTAACTGTTACTAATTCATTTATGTATTTTATAATTATTTTGTTTTAATTGATCCAAGTATAAAGTTTTGTAATGGCATACAGAGTTGGAAGTGATGGAAAAAATTTACCCGGAGCTTAGGTCATCCCCATTGGGGGTGTCTTATTGAGTTTCTCAAAAAAAAAAAAATAATAAAAAATAGTAGAGAGGAGAGAGAGAGTAAATCCGTTTCCTATTTAGTAACTTTAAGATACCCTTCAGATTTTGATTCTACAGCTGTTACCATAAGTAAATCCGTTTCCTATTTAGTAACTTTAAGATACCCTTCAGATTTTGATTCTACAGCTGTTACCATATGAATGGATAACCTTTTTACTAAATATTTAAATTTTATTAAATAATTAAATTTTATTAAAATATTAATTTTTCTGTGTTCAGATATTCATTTTAAGGACTTTGCCAATGGACATGCCCTTATGGATGCAACGTGTGACCAATGATCATTCTTGGAATTTGTATTTTTTATGGAGAGTTTAGATCAATGGGGGATCCAGAATTTTTTAAAAGAAGGTTTAAAATCAATTATAAAATACAGATGATTTTTTTTGGGGAAGAAATAGGGTACAATCATACATTTTTATCAAATAATATATTTCTATAAATTATTTTTTTAAAAAAAAAAATAGGGATTCAAATGAATTAGTGAATAGGTCTGCCCATGGCCATGGTATGATGCAGATACATTTATGACTGATACTAAAGGTATTGAAAAGTCTTTAGGGCTAACCCGGCCCATTAAAACAAGTAACCATGACTTTAATTTTTGAAAAAATGGAATTTCACGAGCCCAACTACGAGTTAAAAGTAAAAATAATTCGGCTTTTTGTTATAAAAAACTTACGAGTTGGCTTAGAACAAGTGGGATAACGGTAAAAACATACCCACACAATGATCCCGAATGGAAATATATACATACACAAGGTACCTAGTTTTTCACATACCTCTATAGCGATTCCGTTAACTCCGTCATGCCCAAACAAGCCTCCGTGAGTCTGTAACAACGTTGATCCGTTTGATTTTGGTCAAACTAACGGTTAAGGTGTTAAGTAGACGTTAGGGTCAAACTAACGGTTAAGGTGTTAAGTAGACGTTAGTGGACGTTTAAGTCCCAAAACTACGACGTTTTATATAAATTTTGAATTAACTAAAACAACGTAGTTTTGAATTTGGGGATAAAATTAAGATTTTAGGGTTTGAAATCAAAATCCACTCCTAATCGATAAAATCGATTTCTCTATGAAAATCTATTTTTTTCCTAACAATATCTGACTGAAATCGAATCCTCTCCCACTCTCTGATACTGAAAACAAAATCTCTCTTTCTCTCAAATCTTACATACTACAATCGATGTCTCTCTTCAATTTCTCGCTTCGATTTTGTCTCTTACTGTAATCGGGCAAAGAAACAATGAGAGGAAACTCAAATCCTTGTTTCAGTGTATATTTCAATGATAGATTCGAGAATCAAGATGATGGAACAATGATATATGCAAACGGGCTTCATCAAATGGTGGCTGTGGAGACGCGTCTTCTATTCAAGGAACTGGAGAAGAAGATTCTCGTGCCCATGTATGATCAGAGAGTGTGGTTTAATTTTCCTTACGAAGAACTGAGTGATTTGAATCTTCTGTGGTCGGGTTGTAACAATTTCAAGAAATTGGGTAAATGTAACAAATTGGGTAAATGTGATTGTCACTTGTTTTTCTCCATTTCTCTATAAGCTTTTGTATATTATGGTTTGTTGGATTTGATTGAGGAATTTGATATTGGCTAAATAAATTTAGTATATACTGCAGTAACCACGTTTATGACTTAGCTTATGGATTAGCTAGAGTGTGTGTTTCATTTATTTTAGTTTTAGGAGGTTAGTAAATTAGTATACACACTGTAACTACGTTTATGGTTTTAGTAATAATTCAATTAGCTAGGGTCTCTGTAGTTTTCGAAATTGGTTGTGTTAATAATTCATCATCTTTTTTGTTCTGTCAATGATTCAGAATCTGTGTTGTCTTGAGTCAATCTTCTGTTAGAAACTTCTTGTTGTTAATACTAATGTTCATAAATATATTTGCCTTATAATTGTTGTCCTTGTAATTGGATAAAGGTGATCAATATTTTCATGGAATCCAATGGAACTAATGAAACTTGGCCTCAACAAGAAGAGCCCAGGGTGAATGAGGCTGATAATACTGGGAAAAAATGTGGTTCCAGACACTACAAATGCTCATTCGGAAAGTATGGAGTTTGAAGAGGATGATAGGGTCGTAGCAGTAATTGGCGAAATTGACGATAAAAGCAAACCAGAAGGACTTCCATCAAGTCCAGCCGCTTCTGGCAACAAGGAAGATGGAAATGCATATGAACGATGGAAAGAGTAAGCGGTGAGCTAAGGATCACACATGTGTTCACATCAATGGAAGAATTCAAAGAAGCCGTACTTGATTATGCGTTACAAGGAGGATGGAACATCAAATACAGTAGATTCGGATGCGGCTTATTTTGTTTTCAGTTTTTTTTTGGCACTTATGCTGCTTGTTTTAGGAGTTTATTCAGCTTTTTTGGGATTTATGCTGGAAACAAACAGCTTAGACACTAATTCACTGAAATCGTTTTTGCATACTTTTATATTCAAGGTTTCAATATCAATTTTCGTTTTTGTTAAATAGTAAATTTCATAGATATGAAGGTTTGGATAACATAATATCATCTGTCTCAAAAAAATACAAAAAAAAAATACAGGGGTGTATAAACAAGATAAAGATTTCTCTAAATCAATTCAATTAATCTACAGTTGCATTAGACTTATAAGAAGCTCGATTCCTGGAAGAAATGATGGCCTGCACAACCAATTCTCTGAAAAGCTTTTCCCCACAGGTAACAAACATAATCACAGTGAAGAAAAGAGTGGTCTCTTGATTCAGTTTGTAAGTTGCACAAACATGACAAACAACGACATAATAGAATTCTTGCACAATTTGAGAGATTTGAAAGAATGAGAGAAATCGATTATAGAATTAGAGAGTTATAGAAATTTCGTTTTCAGTATCAGAGATTGGGAGAGGATTTGATTTCAGTCAGATATTGTTAGGGAAAAAGTCAATTTTCATAGAGAAATCGATTTTATCGATTAGGAGTGGATTTTGATATTTCAAACCCTAAAATCTTAATTTTATCCCCAAATTCAAAACTACGTCGTTTTAGTTAATTCAAAATTTATATAAAACGTCGTAGTTTTGGAACTTAAACGTCCACTAACGTCTACTTAACACCTTAACCGTTAGTTTGACCAAAATCAAACGGGTCAACGTTGTTACAAGACTCACGGAGGCTTGTTTGGACATGGTGGAGTTAACGGAATCGCTGTAGAGGTATGTGAAAACCTAGGTACCTTGTGTATGTATATATTTCCATTCGCGATCATTGTCTGGGTATGTTTTTACCGTTATCCCTAGAACAAGTCACTGTTTTATGGAGAAGTAACTTACTCAGAGCCTCATGAGTTTGTTAAAAAAAAAAAAAAAAAAAAAAAGAGTGAGAGAGAAAGCAATGATCGATAAGCATTTTAATAACATCCCTTACATGGAGATGGAGAAGGTTCGACAGATGAAAGATTATTAGTGGGTAAAATTTTTTAATAACATATTGATTTAATTAATTGTATTAATTC
This sequence comes from Physaria fendleri, assembly GCA_036630335.1. NCBI lineage: Eukaryota > Viridiplantae > Streptophyta > Magnoliopsida > Brassicales > Brassicaceae > Physaria > Physaria fendleri. Next base: position 2,949,748 of record CM071717.1, on the reverse strand, counting down.
TATTAAAATATTATATTATTTTAGTTTTTTAAAGAACCATCTCACTCACTATCCTTTGTTGGCTAGCCTACCGAGCTTAGTGGTTAGTGACTTCTGTTCGATTGACTTTAACTGTCATTCAACACCACCAAACAGGTTCGGAAAAAAAAAAAAAAAAAAAAAAAAAATTTTTTTTTTTTTTTTTTTTTTTTTTTTTTTGGCATGAAAACATTTGATTGATTTTTTTTGCATTTTTGGTTATAAATTATTACTTTGATGCAAAATAAAGTACCGAATATATTAAAGAAAGATTATTTTTGGTTATAGTTTATTTTGTCACAAATTAAAATAACAGTTAATAGTTTTGCAAATTTTCAATCATAAGAGGATGAATAATCCATTGCTACAGAGAGTTGCTGAATGACAAACCTATAAACCATAAATTTATTCTCTTACTAAAGAAAAGACAGCCGATGGAGATCATATGCGATCCATACTACTCTCATTAAGACAAACAAGCAAGCTCGTGAAAATGGAATCTGTCTGAGTTCAGTCATCCATCAAGACCCTAATTCTTCTTGTTGAGGTCTTTGAAAACCGGGCTATCCAGTGCAACGCCCATTGCATTTAAGCCATTGTCCACATAGATGGTTGCACCGGTTATAGCAGAGGCCAATGGTGATACCAAGAATGCTGCTGCATTCCCAACTTCATCTGCATCATTGCCACATTTTATAAACCGTAAGATTACAAAGAAAACAAGTTTAAAAATGTCCAAGAGAGATGCTGCTGGTTTGAAAGAAATGAACCTGCGGATAGTGTTTTCTGAATAGGTCCATTATTGTAGGAGTACTCGATCATGGTGTCTATGAACCCGATCGCTTTTGCTGCTCGGCTTCCCAAAGGACCTAAAGACCCAAAGAGTAGTACTTTATTAACATCACAGCGCCCGAATATTTGTACTACTTGGTTTTGTAAGAGTCGAAGATGAATTACCCGCAGAGATGGTGTTGACCCTAACGTTTTGTTTCCTTCCAGCTTCAAATGCAAGCACCTATGTTGAACACAAAGTTTTGACTAAGCGACATATTCTTTTAAGTTTATGAATACTATTTTAAAGAGAATTGAAAACTCACTCGTGTATCACTCTCTAGTGCGGCTTTGGCAGAACTCATACCTCCACCATACCTGCACAGAATGGAAGAGATACTTGTGAGCTTGTGAGAAATGGAACTATGTGTACACGAGAATGCATGAACATTGTATGTGTGCACATTAGTTTGTTTTCTTGGATAGTATGTTAAGAAGCAGTAAAGCCCAGTACCCAGGAATGATCTTTTCAGAGGCAATGTATGTAAGAGAAATTGAAGCACCTCCTGAATCATCATAGAGTAACAAGTTACAAAAAAAAAACCATAACTATAAAGAATGAGAGCCAATACAAAGTATGTAACGTGCCTGGGTTCATGATTGGCAGAAAATGCTTGAGCAAGGAAACAAAAGAGTAACTTGAAGCAGAGATAGCAGCAAGATAGCCTTTTCTCGATGTCTCTAGAAGAGGTTTGCTAACCTAAAACCTCATTTGCAACTTTTAAAAGTTGTCCACAAAGCACTAACTGTATTCAATAATAGATAAGAATGTATGAGTTCTTTACCTCTGGCCCATTTGCAAGGGAATGAACAAGAATGTCAATGCTTCCAAAATCATTTTTCACACATTCAGCAGCTTCCTGATTTAAGCAACAAAAGCCAGATAAGGGAGATAAACCGCAATCATTAATGAACAACACACACTTGTTTATACCTGTACGGTCCAGTTTGATGATCCTGCATATCGTTTGTTTGTTTTGATCTGAAAAATAAATAGTGCATTCAGGAAGATAAGAGGTAATATTGATATTAACAATATCATATTAACAGTCCCATATGATGAGAAAGCTATAAACTTAATCCCCTTACATCTTCAGGCACATCTTCAGGATTGTCAAACACTGCATCCAAAGCATAAACCTTCTTAATCTCCATCAATGACCCGTCCGGCAACCTGAATATAGTTGGATGCAAAATTAACGTCCCATTATATTAAATATGCATGTTCCAACCAAGAAACCAGACTTCATTAAGTCCTTACACTCGTGATTGGTCGAATTTTCCACGTCTCAGGCTTGTCTCAAAAATGTTAAGTGCCTAGTAGACCATTCATAGGTTAGTATATTGAGGAAACTAAAAGCAGATGAAACAGAAAAAGATTTCAAATAACCTACAGGAACCCATGTCCCAACCAAAATTTCAGCTCCAGCAGCAGCAAGAGATTTAGCAATGGCCCAACCATATCCATTATCATCAGCTATACCAGCAATGAAAGCTCTTTTTCCTGTACCATTTAAACCTTGTTTAGTTCAAAAACCACCCAAGTCTTCTATCACAATGCTTCTAATAGTATCTTAGTAACCTAGTAATACTAAAAACGCGAAGATTAAGATGACTACAAAAGAAGATACACTACCTCTCAAATCAATAGGAAGCCCTGAAGGAGCCTTATTTTCACTGGATTCAGACATTGCCTTTGTGGAGAATGAAAAGAGTCTTCTAGAAGTTGGAACAACACCGTGGTTTCTCAAACATCCAATGTTTGATAAATGGCGGCTGCAGGTAAGTTTATCCCATGACGCATTTCCAGGATTAGCACCGACAATGCAGTTCTCGGCTTTAAGAACTTTGCGAGGCGAAGATATGCTTGGCCTTTGTGTAGCAATTTGCAAGCTTGAAGCTGATGTTGCCGCCATTCTCAGAACCTTTCTCGTTTTTTCTATGCAAAAGTATAAAACAACGAGTCTAAACATTGTTAAAAAGACCAATGAGCTTTCCATTTGTTGATGAGATTCAATTCATACACAATCCAAGTTACATTTTTTGCGCAAATCAGATCAAACCAAAAGCAAGAGTTCACCATAAGTTCACTGCATGAACCTCACAACAATTAGAGTTATATCTCTAAGCTAAGAGGAGACAAAAGAACCCTAATTACGAAACTTAAAGCAGAGCATCAGAGAAATCTCAGTCTGAACAGTGAAAAAGATCTCGACCACATCAGCATTTTTCTACTGATTTTATTAGAATACACAAACAAAGTTCACATTTTTCACATACAAGGATATCGTTAAACAGAATCAAGAATGAGATCAATCCAGAGAACCAGATGAAACCACGAAATCGCACAAGCTTCGATTTTATCGCAGCATAACATCAGAGAGAAAACACAAATAACAGAGATATAAAAACATCCTCAAACACCTAAAACACATCTGCATTTTTCATTCAGAAACTCATCAAACAAATAGATACACAAATAGAGAACAAGAACAAGAGAAAGAGAAGAAAACCTGTAGAGAGAGAGAAAGAGAGAGACAGAAGTAGGTTTGGTTGATGTGAAGTGATATATGTAAGATTGAGGAGTTTCGATGAGATCGAGGTGTGTTAATTTGTGAAGTTGATATCAGAAGTTTTCGTCACCCGATCGGTTCTGTTATAAACCGGAAATTCCGGTTCATATTTAACCGCTCTAGGGACCTTCTTTTTTTTGGTCATGAGGGACTTTCTTTTTGCTTTTAACTAGAATTTTTCCTCTAAAATAGTTATAGTTTATTATGAGATATAGCATGTTTTTAGTCAACTAAAAAAAGGTGCATATAGTGACAATTATCTCTTTCAGTTTTATGCTCCCAGGCACGACTCCCGACAAAAAGCTTTCTCAGTCTGATTTTTCCTCTTTGGGAATGGCTGACCTTGCTATTTGAGTTTTACCCTGTGGTTAAAAAACGTTATCTTCCCGTTTCGGGAAAGAACCTTTGGACAAAGATTTTCCGGCTCACCGCACTGAAGTTTCACACCGGCAGAAAGCTTGCTAAAGTCATGGAGAAGCCATTGGTGAACACTTCGCATCATCCTTCCTCTTAATAAAAGAGAGATCTAAATTCTCTCCCTTGTTTCAAAACAAGAGGAGAAGAACCTGTTTTTCTCTTTTCTAGATTCAAAATCTCTTCCTTGTTGAGAACAAGAGAAGAAGAACTGATTTGTAACATTACTCTGTACTAGTAGTACAAGAACTGCTGGTAACTCTGTTTTGCAGGAACAAGGTATATATACCTACATCCCCTTCGGAAACTAACCTTAGTTTTCTGGAAACATGGAACGAATCCCTGCAAGAGAAAAAGGTAAGCAAATAGCTGAATCTGAAAGCCTCATACCTACTCTCAAAGTAATGATCCCCTCCTTTGACCATTCTGAAGCTGTAAAAGATAATGCTCTTACCCTAAGTGGAAGACTCCTCAACCCAAAGGCTCAAAGGATGTGGTCAATGATTCCACTGCTTTCTCAAAATTGGAATCTTAAAGGCAGAGCGGATGGAGCAGATCTGGGCAGAGGCCTTTTTGAGTTCAGATTTACTAGAGAGGATGACATGGCTGCTGTTCTAGAGCAAAGACCTTACTATTTTGATAACTTTATGGTCATTCTACAGAAGTGGGAGCCTAGAGTGGATGAAGGATTCCCTGCAGATCTCCCCTTCTGGATAAGAGTTCGTGGTCTCCCAGCACACTTCCGGAGAAATGACATCTTGACAAAACTGGGTGAGGAATTGAGATTCCTAAATGAAGTAGACAAGAACCTACAGAAGGCTAGAATCAGAGTGACAATCAATGGACTCAAGCCGATTATAACAGAGGGCACGCTAGAGTGTGAAAATGGAGGAGTACTTACTGTGAGCTTTGAGTATGAAAAACTAAGGTTCTTCTGTACACACTGCCACATGCTCTCCCACATTAAAAGAAACTGCCCAAGATTAATCCAACTGGATGGAGAACAGGTCAGAGACACGGGTAGAGAGCCCAGGCCATATACGAATCAAAGACTAAATTCAGCTCTGTATGCGATCTCACCTTCCAGACCTCCTCATAAGCAAATAGGGTCCAGTGCTCATAGGCCAAAACCCCAAGTGGACTATAGACCCCGCAATGACAGTCGCAAGCGACCATTTGTGAACCTCACATCAGAGTACTTTTGGGAACGGAGAGAATCCTCACGCCACCAAGAGGGATATGACCAGTTTGCACCTGCTTCAAAATATAGAAGAGCCAATGACCACAACGTGAATAACGAAGATAACATACACTCTTGGTCTGCTATTAACTCAAAACCCTACGAAGCAAGAAGCTATGCAAGAAGCCCACCTAAACAAGAATGGCGAAGGAAAAAGGACCAACCTCTAAGACTCATGGATAGTCCATTAAACTCAGAAACCTCCCAAGTAAGAAGATCATTGGAATGGAATGGATAGTCCATTAAACTCAGAAACCTCCCAAGTAAGAAGATCATTGGAAGGGAGAACAGTACCTAACCCATCATTGCCACTGCCAGTTGTGCAGACTATGGACGAAATCTTAGAGGATCTAAGGGAGGTCACGATCCAATACGCCTCTTGCGCAGACCCGGCTGAAAGTGCTGCAAGGAAAAGGCGTCTAATGCAAGTCAGTTCCAAAGAGAAAATGGAGGAAAAAGCGGCCTCAATCCAGGCTTCCCAAATAGCTAAAAGGCAGATAGTGGAGGAAGAACTAGGCATTACTACAGTGGATGTTGTAAACAATTCCCCTCAGGAACAAGGCCTAACTCAGCAAATTCTAGATCAATCTGCGGCTGAACCGGAGCTCATCACCAAACCCAGGAGGGGCAGACCCCCTATAGCTAGCAGATTGACCTTCTGCGGCTGAACCGGAGCTCATCACCAAACCCAGGAGGGGCAGACCCCCTATAGCTAGCAGATTGACCTTCCCTAGCCCTACCAATATTCAAGGAGTTAGTAGCAGAAAAAGAAAGATTCTACAAATAGCTAACTCACCAAAGAAAAAAGGAAGTGTTAAGAAGACCCAGAAAGCGGGTACGGCTAGTTCAAAGCAACCTGGACCTGCAAAGAAAACAAAGAAGCTTAATTCTCAGGGTGAGGCACAACCAATATCAAATGCTCCAGAAGCTAATGCAGCTAACCCTACCACACAGTCCAGTTCTCCGGCTATACAATTAATCCCGCCTATGGTCAAAAAGTCTCCGGTTTTTCACAAACCGGAAGACCCTCTTCCTTAAGAATTGGTAGCTGGCACAAACCGGAAGACCCTCTTCCTTAAGAATTGGTAGCTGGAACTGTTGTGGGCTGGGGAACACCGCAACAGTTCGACGTCTCAAAGGGTTAGTAAAGAAGTTTAACCCAGACATTTTGTTCCTCATGGAGACCAAAAACAAGGAAGAATTTGTGAGAGAAAAGACAAGTTGTCTCCATTTCGAAAATACCTTTGTTATAGACCCCCAGGGAGTTAGTAGTGGAGGGCTCTGTCTATTATGGAAACATGATATAAATCTGGAAATTCTAGAGTCTTCTGCTAATGTAATAGAAACTTCAATGCGCTATAAAAACAAGAGGTTTGCAGCCTCCTTTATCTATGGAGAACCAGTCCAGCAAAACCGACCACAATTCTGGGAAGAATTAACATCTAGAATAGAAGCAGACCCAATAGCCAGGTTCATCATTGGAGATCTAAATGAGATTGTTGATAATACAGAAAAAAGTGGTGGACCAGTGAGGCCAGAGGGATCCTTCAATGCGTTTAGAAGCTTTATTTCACAATGTGACCTCTATGATCTTAAGCATGCTGGACACTGTCTTTCTTGGCGAGGAAAACGATATGAGCACACCATTATGAGCCGCTTAGATAGAGCACTAGTGAATAGTGAATGGATCAGCCACTTCCCCTCCAGTTGGTGTGAGTACTTAGCCTTTGAAGCTTCGGACCATAGGCCTATAATGGCGTATATTGATCCACAGAGGCGGAAGAGAGGTCGTTTATTTCGCTATGATCGGAATCTAAATAACAGTGAAGAAGTTAAAAAGGTGATAGAAGAAGCATGGTCCTTTAGACAAACAGCCCCTCTTGAGCGGAAATTAGCATTTTGCAGATCTGAGATAGCTGAATGGTCAAAGAAAAACAAGCAAAATAGCCTCCAGGTTATAGAGGAAACAAAACAGGCTCTAGATGTTGCTATGTCTTCACCAGATTCCACAGAAGCTGAAATTGCCATACTCAAAGGAAAACTGGAAGTAGCATACAAAGAAGAGGAATCTTTTTGGCAGCAAAGGAGTCGCCAATTGTGGCTTACTCTAGGAGATAAAAATTCACACTATTTTCATGCTGTAACAAAGGGGAGAAGAGCTATAAATCGACTATCAACGTTAGAGGATGAAGCAGGAAATAATGCATATGAGGAGAAGGACATTGCAAACATCATCGCCAACTTCTATCAACAACTGTTCACTTCAACCTCACCCTCAAACTGTGACATAATTGCTGAAGCTTTGTCACCAAAAATAACCTCAGTAATGAATGAGAAGCTGATTCAGATTCCGGGAGAGGAAGAAATCAAGAGAGCGTTATTTAGTATCAATGGGGGCAAAGCTCTGGGCCCTGATGGATTCCCCGCGAGCTTCTTTCAGCACCATTGGTCCCTTATGAGCAAAGACATTGTGACGGAAGTGAACCAGTTCTTCACCTCAGGACAGATGAAGTCTCAGGTCAACAGTACTCACGTCTGCCTAATACCTAAAGGCCAGGGAGCCAAAAAAGTTTCGGATTACAGGCCAATAGCACTATGCAATGTGACTTACAAGATCATAGCTAAGATTTTGACGCTGAGACTACAACCGATATTAGGCCAGTTTATTTCAGAAAGTCAATCCGCCTTTGTACCTGGAAGAGCAATTGCAGATAATGTTTTGATTACACATGAAACATTACACTATTTGAAGACGTCGGGAGCTAAGAAATTCGGAATGATGGCGGTAAAGTCAGATATGAGTAAGGCGTATGATCGAGTGGAATGGATTTTTCTAGAGAACATTCTAAAACGTCTAGGCTTTCATGAGAAGTGGGTGAACTGGGTGATGCAATGTGTAAAAACTGTATCTTATGAAACCTTATCAACGGAACTCCCATGGGAAAAGTCATCCCTAACAGAGGGTTGAGACAGGGAGACCCACTCTCCCCTTACCTATTCATAATGTGTAGCGAAGTCCTTTCGGGCTTATGTAGCAATGCACATAGGAATGGAAGCTTGAGTGGGATTCGTGTCTCAAAACGAAGCCCAAGAGTTAATCATCTCCTCTTCGCGGATGACACCATGTTCTTCTGCAAGGCCAACCATAAAGAAGCACAAACACTCCTAGAGATTCTGGACAGATATGAAAAAGCCTCTGGGCAAACCATTAATAGAGCTAAGTCGGCTATCACATTCTCCTCTAAGCTACAGCAAGCTCAGAAACAGGCTATCCTACAGCTAATGGGAATAGAAAAAGAGGGAGGAGTGGGAAAATATCTAGGGCTCCCGGAGCATTTCGGAAGGAAGAAAAGAGATCTCTTTACATCCATTGTGGATAGGATCAAGCAAAAAGCAGTAAGTTGGTCTACAAAAAGACTATCAAAAGCAGGCAAGTACACGATGCTGAGCTCAGTTCTGTCTGCCCTGCCCACCTACTCCATGATGTGCTTTGAACTCCCAAAAAGCCTTACAAAGAGAATCCAAACAGCGTTGACTAGATTATGGTGGGACTCCAATTCGGGGAAGAAGAAGTTATGTTGGGTAGCGTGGAAAACACTTGCAAAACCGAAAGCTATGGGAGGTTTGGGGTTCAGAGATATTGAGGACCTTAACGCAGCCTTATTGGCAAAGGCAGCTTGGAGAATACTTGACAACCCCAATAGTCTTTTGAGTAGGGTCCTATTGGGAAAGTATAGTAGAGAGGGGCAGCTCATGTCTGCGGTGAATCCAGTATGGGCCTCACACGGTTGGAAGAGTATTATGAAAAGAAGAGAAGTGTTGAAACTACATACTATTAGAGCGGTTGGGAATGGAACTTCAATCCAGATTTGGAAGGACAAATGGCTGCCACTTGAAGATTGCAGAACACCATTGGGTCCGGTTCTCCCAGCAGATTCTGATCTAAAAGCAGCTGATCTACTCAACTTTCATACTAAAGAATGGGATCTAGAGAAAATCAATGAAACCCTACCAGATTTAGTAGACACAGTTCTACTACTCAAGCCTAGTGCTTCAGGAGCTGAGGATTCGTTCATTTGGACAAAGACACAATCAGGACATTACTCAACCAAATCAAGGTATAATGCTTTAGCTCAAGCTAGGGAACAAGAACAAGACCATCAAACCAGAACTAACAACCTATTGTCTTTCGATTGGGTCAAAGAAATTTGGCAAAGGAAAGTTCCACCTAAACTACAGATTTTTATATGGCAGATGGTCCATGAAGCCTTACCAGTGGGAGCTAATCTGAAAAAAAGGGGAATATTGCAACCACATACCTGCGCAAGATGTAACAGAGAGGAAACTCAACAGCATTTGTTGTTTGAATGCGATTTTGCGAAGCAGGTATGGCAGCTCGCCAATTTCCAAGGAAGAGAAGAGTTCAATCAGCCCCCAGATTTCATTACCAAACTCCAACATAGTCCAAAGTAGAAACAATTACCCCCCCTAGGGATCGCTGAGACGGACTTGTTTGTGTGGATCTGTTGGTATCTTTGGAAAGCTTGATATACTGATATTTCTACTAATTTTCTTAAGTATTTACTGCCATTTTCAGAGTTCTTTCGTTCT
>CM071717.1:2879790-2890841 GCA_036630335.1 Physaria fendleri | reverse complement strand
ATTATTTAAATTAATTATGGGTCAAAAAAACACCTGTATATATAATTTACTGTATAGGTATAGCCCTTGTATTTATAACCGCTAGAGGATCTTTGTGTTGGCCAACGAAACGACGGAAGCTGTTTTCTCTCTTGCATCCTCCTCCTCTCTCTCTATCTCCAAGCAATATCTCCGGTAATTCAGTATCGTTTGATTAATTTTCTGGAGTCTGTAAGTAGAACTTTGATTTATATTATAAGGTGCTAAATAATGTTATTTAGGGTTTTAAAACATGGCAGACAATGCATAAATACCATCCTAATTAAGTTCTCTTTAGAAGCCACTTCAACAAAGAAATCTCCTCAAATCTTATAACTTACCACAAGCTAGGCCAAGGACAACACCAAAATATAATTACGCTTCACGGACACAATAAATCTAAGGAGATAAAATCCACCGGAGAGGGGTGAGTATCATGTGGTGACAGCGGTAACGCTTCTCGTCAGATTTATACCACACGAAGGGATCTGGAAAGAGGAGAATATTGAAAAATAGATAATTCGTTCACCGTTCATCGCTGGAAGAATCCATCATAAGGCAAAACTCCAGTGGAATTCACGACCTCCAAAGGGTTGCGGTAAAATAAACCGAGAAGCACCGATGAAAGCAGAAAAAAACTAAAAAGAGACTAGGGACTCTCTCCGACCACGACGCCGGTGTCGAAGTCGGAGAGGCAAGAAGATATTCAATTGGTGACGGCGGATGTTCCACAACAAAAGAAACTTGAAATGCATGATATTTTTTTGAACGAATTATTTCTTAGAAAGAGTCTGCTTTTTTAGGGCAATGGTTGGTATATCTGCTTTTTTAGGGCAATGGTTGGTATAACTATTCATATACTGATATACGCGAGCACTCGCAGATATCGCTTGTTAAAAGTGGGGCATATGAACCCAGTCAATTTTTGTTTCTTTTAATATTTCTAAAAGTTTTTAATGATTTCTCACTAATTTTATAACTCGCATTTTAAATTGAAAAGCTTCTTAATCATTTTAAGTAATATTATACGATGATATTATACGATGTTGAAAATAAAAATAAAACTATGAATATAATACCAGGAATCTAAAGAGGAAATATAAAAGCAATGTCTCAAATGTTATGGGAATGTTTCCTACCCTAAATGTGCAATAATCTCTCTTAAAAGGTATTTTTTTTTTCCCTCAAAAACCAAATTTCATTAAACCTTAAATTGTTTCAACAAAGTGTGCATCCAAAAATGGTTATAACCATAGTGGGACCGAATTATCGATAGTACCAAAATAAACAAATTGTTCCTGAGCAAAACGAGCCAACCTATCTGCTGCCTTATTCCTTTCCCTACTTACTTTATGAACTTGAAAGGATCGCTGGGATCTTGTGATTTTGTCACTGAACTCTGATGCATAAGTAAGTAGTCGAGGCCATATGCTGGGGTTCTTCATCGCATTAACAATAGATGATGAATTTGTCTCAAAGTCGACCTCCTTATACCCCATGTTACCCACACAATTGACTACCCATAACAATGCTGATGCCTCTGCTTCTAATATTGATAGCAATCTTGGGAATGTCTTGGCTCCCCAAAAATTACTTTTCCTGTATGATCTCGAAGAATCCAAGCAACACCACATTGTTTGTTATCCTTATGCCAAGTAGCGTCCGTGTTACACTTCAATCTACCTCTAGGAGGTGGTATCCATGTTAATATCTCATTCAAGGGAGGCGGGATTGGATCTCGTACCTGACCCATAATAGCTGCGTGCTTGCACCATTCGTAATGATCTGCAACTGCTGAGTTATAACCGTGGACCACGTCTGGTCTCTTATTCTGAAAGACAAGCTCATTACGCATTTTCCATATCCTCCACATGATCCAAAGCCAAAGATTTTGATGCTCTTGTGATAATGCTTCACTTAGCTGCATACACACAAATAACTGCCCATTGAAGGAGACGCTATCATCTGCAATAATAGCTATAAACGGTGACAGAGACCAGAGGAACCAAGATACCGTTTTGGACTTTATTGACCCATAACTTATATCCTGATTTGACGGAGTAGTCTCTTGTATTAGTGTGAATCCAAGAGTAACCCTGTTTAGAACCTTCACCCCCTGGTCGAACCTCCAAAATTCGATCAACATCATCAGAGAAAACTGCTTCCCTAAGTTTAGTGACATTCCATTGATCACTGAAGACATCTTTAAAATCCGAGATGAGCCACTCTTGATTCTGCGCCGATGTCAATAATCGAGGTGCGGGAGGGACGTCGTCCACTATCCACGGATCTGTCCAAAATTCCAGATCAGATCCACTGCCTATCTCCTGCCTATCTCCTTTTTGAGACCATATTGCATCAGGTTATAGCTTGAATAAATACTTCTCCAACCATATGAGGGGCGGTTCCCCAAAGCAGCTTGTAAAATAGATGAATTTGGATAGTATCATGCTTTGAGTGTTAATGCCAGCAAGGAATTCGGAGTGTAGCAAGTCTCCAAAATTGCTTGCCCAGCAAGGCAAGGTTAAAACCCGATAAATCGCGAAAACCAATGCCACCGTCCTTCTTTTGCTTTGTAAGCTTCTCCCACGCCACCCAATGAATACCACTACCAGTTTTGTCGTTCTTCCACCAAAAACGAGCAAACTCTTGATGTAAGCAATGAATACCACTACCAGTTTTGTCGTTCTTCCACCAAAAACGAGCAAACTCTTGATGTAAGCTGGTGATCATTTTCTTTGGTAATAGATAACAAGACATGGTATATGCTGGTATTGCAAATGCCACTGCTTTGATTAAGACCTCCTTTCCACCTTGTGAAAGATATATATTATGCCATGTAGAGATCCTTTTCTTCGTTTTTCTTCTAGATATCGCAGTGCTTACCTTGGAGCCTATAAAGGTCTTCGGAAGACTCAAGTAAACACCTTGTCCGCCATCCTTTGTGATACCCGTCTCAGTTTCAACTTTAGCTTTGTCTTGTTCCGTCATTTTTGATCCAAAAATTATACTGGATTTGCTGAGATTGACCTTTTGACCCGAGGCCTCTTCATACTCTGTTAAGATGTTCTTGAGAATAATCAGCTGGGAGTTATGAATGGAACTAAAAAATAAGCTGTCATCCGCAAAAAAAAATAAGTGAGAGGTTTTGATTTGTACTTAAATTTCTTGGTATGATTTTAAAAAATATCTTATTATATATTGTCGTGAAAGTCGTCTCAAGGCCAAATCAATGGTCCAATAGTACATTAGTTATATATATATATATATTTTTTTTAAAGTAGTTGATGCATGGTCTCATTTACGTCACGCAATGGAATACGTTATCATCTTAAGTTCATATATAGGTTAAAAGAGTTTTCAATTACGCAAGGATATAGATAGAGCTATCTACCTACGTGGGGTCATATATATAGATTGCTTCTAGTTCTTGTAATTCATTTGTTAAATCTAATTTCTTAAGTAGAATTTTATGTACGTAAGAATTCTTTACTTCCAGAATTAATGAAGGTTTAACTTAATTTCTTAAGTAGAATTTTATGTACGTAAGAATTCTTTACTTCCAGAATTAATGAAGGTTTAACTCTTTTTTATTGACGTTACCCTTTTTAGTTTACAAAAAGAACACACAAAGATAAATTATTTATATTCGTAAATCCCATATATAATTTAATATTGGTCACTGTTTTCTTAGCTTATAACTCCAATTAACAAGTGTAAAACCACATGTTTAGAAAATAAAGATTATACTAATATGCAGCTATTGCAAAAATTTCATATTGTCACGAATTATTCACAATAATGTTATTAATTTATACTATTTTTGGTCATCTATGCCTTGTAGCGAGCTTGGACTTTTCTGTTTTTTGGTCAAACAGCGAGATTGGACTTTGAATGTTATTTATAAATAAGCTTATACATTTTAGCTGTGGTTTCAATCTCAAACCAATCAATTAGATGGCTTCTGAGGAACACATTCTGTCTCTTCATTATGTACTATTCATCATCTTCATCACTTCCTCACACGTTTTGTTTGTTTCGTCCACACCTTCTCACAAACTAGAATCAACCATTACCCTCAGAAAGATCAACCGCAGAGGACCTTTCGTCCACACCTTCTCACAAACTAGAATCAACCATTACCCTCAGAAAGATCAACCGCAGAGGACCTCACATCGGCCTTGTGACAGTCTTTGAGCCTGAAGAAGATGCTTTTTTCCGCACTGTTGATTTCAGACCCGACCCAATTCATCCTTTCTTGGATCTCTCTGGTAGCTACAAAAATTAATATATATCAACTTGAATTGGATCGTTATTGTTTTTCCGAGTTTTCTATACTAAGAGGCGTTTGTCATTAGTGTAGGGTTGGTCAAGCCGGTCCAACATAATTTAAAGTCTAAGAAACAAAAAAAATTAGGCCCTTCAATATATATGAAAAAACTATTGAATTGTTGACAACATATGTTCTATAAAAAACCATAATCAACTTATATTTTAGACTGAATTTATGCTATCAATGGTAGAACTAAAAAAATATTACCTTTATAGAAGTTTCGAAACTCAAAACCCGTAGCCAACTTTTTTTAATTTAGAGTTGTTTAGCTTTGATTTTTCTTATTCTTATTTTATTAACTAAAAAGTATTTGTTTGGATTTTGGAGGATTTGTCCCGATTGCCCCTATAATTTTGAAGCCTGCTAATTATATGACCAATATATATATGATTAAATGAATGCAGGAAGACGTTTTAGGATTGGAAAAATTCACGGAAAGAAGGTTGTTTATGTCAGATGTGGAATAGGATTGGTGAGTAACGGTCATTACTATATTTGACCTAAGTGAAAATTACAGCAAGAAATCTTTTTTTTTTTTGGTGAGTAACGGTCATTACTATATTTGACCTAAGTGAAAATTACAGCAAGAAATCTTTTTTTTTTTTCGATTATTTCTTACTTGAAAAAGAAATATATACTACTTCATATTTTTTTATATAGCTATGAATAAGTCATGCAATTTATATATTTTTATACGATATACATGTATTAATTAACCACGGAACATTTAAGGCACAATTTATGTTAAATGCAAGAAAAAATTAACTGTCATAGTACATGCCAAATGATGCCAAATAATTTTTTTGTTAACCATATATGAAAATATCAAACCAACCCTTATATAAAAAAGATACTGCAGATGTTATTAATACAGTGACAAAAGAAAGATGTTACATTCAAGTTTAGTGTCTTTAATCTGCAATTGTAATTTAGATCACGTCTCTAATTGAACTCATCCTTTTTGTTTTTCATGTCTTTGATTTTTTTTAGTAAGGCTATAGACTTATAGTCTTGAAAGTGATATGTAACGTGTAATCTACCATATTATTTTAAATAATTTTTTAGTAAGGCTATAGACTTATAGTCTTGAAAGTGATATGTAACGTGTAATCTACCATATTATTTTAAATAATAAGGCTATAGACTTATAGTCTTGAAAGTGATATGTAACGTGTAATCTACCATATTATTTTAAATAACATTCACATATTATATATTATATATATAAAATTGAAGGTAAACGCAGCAACAGCAACACAACAGATGATAGATGTGTTCAATGTGAAAGGGATTGTGCATTTTGGGATCGCTGGAAATACAAACAACTCAATGTCCATAGGAGATGTTTCCATTCCTAAACAAATAGCAAATACTGGCTTGTGGGATTGGCTGGTAAAAAACTATAAAATTACACGAGGTTTATTACTCATATCTTAATTGTTTATCCTTGATATTGATTCTGATGATTTTGATTCTGAGTACTAAAATCAGAATCCGAACACAACAAAAGGAGGTGATGATGTAGCTTACTTAGATGTCGGAAACTATAATGTTCCAAAAGGAGATGGCAAGAACGACTTAGGGACCATTGGATACAATTACGAGGAACTATATTCAGTAAATGGTCCTATAAATTCACCTCAAAAAGTGTTTTGGTTCAATACAACTAAAGAGTGGCTCTATCTTGCAGCTGATCTAGAGGTTTGTTAACAATAGATTAGGGTTTTGTTATATATTTTTATGTTTAAGGGTTTGTTCTTCATCTATATTATATATGGGTTCATGTATGCAGAATATGGAGCTTATACAGTGTGTGAATTCAAGTTTCTGTCTTCCAGAGAAACCTAAATTGGTGGTTGGATTAAAAGCAGCCGCTGCTGATATATTTGTGGTAAACGCAGCAACAGCAACACAACAGATGATAGATGTGTTCAATGTGAAAGGGATTGTGCATTTTGGGATCGCTGGAAATACAAACAACTCAATGTCCATAGGAGATGTTTCCATTCCTAAACAAATAGCAAATACTGGCTTGTGGGATTGGCTGGTAAAAAACTATAAAATTACACGAGGTTTATTACTCATATCTTAATTGTTTATCCTTGATATTGATTCTGATGATTTTGATTCTGAGTACTAAAATCAGAATCCGAACACAACAAAAGGAGGTGATGATGTAGCTTACTTAGATGTCGGAAACTATAATGTTCCAAAAGGAGATGGCAAGAACGACTTAGGGACCATTGGATACAATTACGAGGAACTATATTCAGTAAATGGTCCTATAAATTCACCTCAAAAAGTGTTTTGGTTCAATACAACTAAAGAGTGGCTCTATCTTGCAGCTGATCTAGAGGTTTGTTAACAATAGATTAGGGTTTTGTTATATATTTTTATGTTTAAGGGTTTGTTCTTCATCTATATTATATATGGGTTCATGTATGCAGAATATGGAGCTTATACAGTGTGTGAATTCAAGTTTCTGTCTTCCAGAGAAACCTAAATTGGTGGTTGGATTAAAAGCAGCCGCTGCTGATATATTTGTGGATAATGCAGCCTATAGGTAAAAGGAATTGTGCATTTTGGTATTGCTGGTAATACAAACAACTCCATGTCCATTGGAGATGTGAGCATTCCTAAGCAAATAGCAAATACTGGCTTGTGGGATTGGCTGGTAAAAATATAAAATTACACAACTTTATTGATATATATCAATTGTCTATATTGATTGGTTCTCAATACTAAAATCAGAATCCAGACCCAGCAAAGGGAAGTGATGATGTAGCTTACTTAGATTTCGGAAACTATAATGTTCCAAAAGGAGATGGCAAGAATGAGTTAGGAACTATTGGATATAATTATGAAGAATTATATTCAGTCAATGGTCCTATCAATTCTCCTCAGGATGTGTTTTGGTTCAATACAACTAAAGAGTGGCTTCATCTTGCAATTGATCTAGAGGTTTGTTAACAATAGATTAATTAGGGTTTTCTAATACATTCATATGTTGAAGGGTTTGTTCTTCATATGTAAATGGGTTCTTATGCATGCAGAATATGGAGCTATTACAGTGTGTGAATTCAAGTTTGTGTCTTCCAGAGAAACCAAAACTTGTGGTTGGATTAAAAGCAGCCACGGCAGATATATTTGTAGATAATGCAGCCTATAGAACTTTCTTGTACAATACTTTTGGTGTATCTTCCACAGATATGGAATAGAACTTTCTTGTACAATACTTTTGGTGTATCTTCCACAGATATGGAGAGTTCTGCAGTGGCTATGGTAAGAGTAGTCATAATATAATTTATGTTTGTTTCATTAAGTTCATTTAAATTTGGTTTAATAATGATATATGTTGTTTTGACTTGACAAGACGTGCGCATCAAATGGGTATCCAATAATTGTGATAAGGGGGTTATCAGACTTAGCCGGAGAAGGAGGTCCTAATACAATGGAAAAGTTTGGATCTTTGGCGGCCACTAATACTGCTAAAGCTGTTTTAGAGTTCATTAAGAAATTAAGAAGCTCCCATACTACTCCTACACGCCACACTACTCCCTAAGTGTAACCTCTTGAATGTTATTAAGAAGCTCCCATACTACTCCTACACGCCACACTACTCCCTAAGTGTAACCTCTTGAATGTTATTAGTGTTTATGAATATTTGAATCTGTATTTCCTTATAATAAATAATTAATTCGGTCCATGACAAAAGGAAATAAATAAATTTCTTTCTATCATTGTTATTAGTCATTAGATATTATAATCATGAAACAACATAGAATTAATTTCCGAAGATGGGTAAAAATAGCTAAAATATACTTCTGTACCCATGAAAGGTTAAGAAATATGCTAAACTATCTGCGACTTGATTTCCTTGTCTTCTGATCCATTGAAAACGAACATCAGTGAATCGATCTTTCCAGGCCTGAGCTTCCCGAGCCCAGTTCAGTGACATAAAATTTTGCTGCTTTCCTCTACTCCTACACGCCACACTACTCCCTAAGTGTAACCTCTTGAATGTTATTAGTGTTTATGAATATTTGAATCTGTATTTCCTTATAATAAATAATTAATTCGGTCCATGACAAAAGGAAATAAATAAATTTCTTTCTATCATTGTTATTAGTCATTAGATATTATAATCATGAAACAACATAGAATTAATTTCCGAAGATGGGTAAAAATAGCTAAAATATACTTCTGTACCCATGAAAGGTTAAGAAATATGCTAAACTATCTGCGACTTGATTTCCTTGTCTTCTGATCCATTGAAAACGAACATCAGTGAATCGATCTTTCCAGGCCTGAGCTTCCCGAGCCCAGTTCAGTGACATAAAATTTTGCTGCTTTCCATAGGTGGACCCAGCCCACTATTTAAACATGTTCATAAAAAATAAAAATATGCCATGCATGAGCATCGAACCCCAAATCTGATAAAAATGGGTGTTCATTCTTACCACTAAACCATAGTTAACATCAGAATTATTATGTAACTTTAAAATTTATAAAAATTTTGGGTGTTCAGCTACACACCCATCCCAAAGCATAGGTCCACCGATGCTGCTTTCTTGAGAACATATTTGAAACTTCAACATTGTCCTCCTCGAAAATCACTTTGCAGAAACCAAGAATACAACAAAACAAAAAAAACATTTCTACAAGAGAAGGCAAGAAAATCTTATTGATAGAGAGAAAACAGTGATGCTGAACAAACTCCAATTGTTCTCTTAGAATAGATTCTCCGATTTTTTCCGACGTTACCGAATAGCTGAGAAAGGTGCCTCCATTTCCGTAGTGTTTAAATGTACATTTTTTTTATGACGAAGAGATAATGTGACCTCGATGACGACAATTCATTTTGTTCAGATTTGGAGAAAGGTAATGGCTTTCGCGGTGAGTGTGGATGCGTTTTTCCTCCGATGAACAATCTTTTTCGCCAGACTCCCTGTGGTCAGCAATCTCCTCTCTCTATGGCGGTTTTAAAGTTTCTCTGTCCCTAAAGAAGCACCACCATTGGTCGAAGCTCAGGATGGCTATGGACCAGAGGAACTAACGGTGTAGACCTATCCTCCCGGCGATACCTCATCCGTTTGACATCTTCTTCACCTTTGGACCAGAGGAACTAACGGTGTAGACCTATCCTCCCGGCGATACCTCATCCGTTTGACATCTTCTTCACCTTTGCTGGACTCGGCGACTTAGCTCTACAACTTCTGATACATCTTCCGATGATAGTTGTGGCTTATCCCTTTCGTTCGGCTCACTGAGAACATATTTGAAACTTCAACATTGTCCTCCTCGAAAATCACTTTGCAGAAACCAAGAATACAACAGTGTTGCATAGCCAATATCAATGCTTGTAACTCACTTTCTGGACAAAACCGTATTATTTTCCCAAGTTCTCGACCGCATCGTATGAATACTCCATTTGAAATAAATAAATGATATGTTATTGGTTTTAATACTAAATTGAAACTTCAATATGTCGCATATTTGTTTTATAAATTTTTTTTTTTTTGTCAGAAATTTTATAAATTTTTTTATGAAACAAAAAAAAACATTTCTACAAAGAAGGCAAGAAAATCTTATCGATAGAGAGAAAACAGTGATGCTGAACAAACTCTAATTGTTCTCTTAGAATAGATTCTCCGATTTTTTTCCGGCGTTACCGAGTAGCTGAGAAAGGTGCCTCCATTTCCGTAGTGTTTAGATGTATATTTTTTTATGACGATTTTTTTATGACGTACCGAGTAGCTGAGAAAGGTGCCTCCATTTCCGTAGTGTTTAGATGTATATTTTTTTATGACGAAGAGATAATGTGACCTCGATGACGACAATTCATTTTGTTCAGATTTGGAGAAAGGTAATGGCTTTCACGGTGAGTGTGGATGCGTTTTTCCTCCGATGAACAATCTTTTTCGCCAGACTCCCTGTGGTCAACAATCTCCTCTCTCTATGGCGGTTTTAAAGTTTCTCTGTCCCTGAAGAAGCACCACCATTGGTCGAAGCTCAGGATGGCTCTGGACCAGAGGAACTAACGGTGTAGACCTATCCTCCCGGCGATACCTCATCCGTTTGACATCTTCTTCACCTTCGCTGGACTCGGCGGCTTAGCTCTACAACTTCTGATACATCTTCCGATGATAGTTGTGGCTTATCCCTTTCGTTCGGCTCACCTTAGCTCTACAACTTCTGATACATCTTCCGATGATAGTTGTGGCTTATCCCTTTCGTTCGGCTCACTTTGCATCACTAGTATTTCCCAGTTACTTTCTTACTCCCATGGCTTCTTTTGGCGAATTTCTTATGGGGCTTAATCCTTGATAATTTCATGTTAAGATGCATTTATTCACTAAAATGAATCAGGGCCGGTCCGGTGTTATTTGTAGCCCATTCCGAAATATAAAATGAGGGCTTTTCGATATATAAATAAAACTGAAATTAAACTAATTGATGAATATTTGACTTTGTTTTTTTAAGACCGAAACCAAACTAACTAAAATATATAATTAAAATGTTATTTTATTTTAATTTTTAGAAAAAAATAAAACTATACACTTAAGAAAAAAAGTCTTTACTAAAAACACTTTGTTTTCCCCTTTTTTCTCATATGTGAACGTTGGATTTTTTTTTAATTTGTAATGTAATTAGACTTTTTTCTCCAATGGGCTTTCACTTCTCTCTCTCTCTCTTTCTC
>CM071717.1:2804981-2821824 GCA_036630335.1 Physaria fendleri | reverse complement strand
ATTCGGATATTCACGGGTATCGGATAGGAGAAAAAAATATTATTATATTTATATAAATTGGTTCAGGATTTAAGTTTGGATTGGATCTGGAATAAATATTGGGTATTAATTAAAAATATAATATATGTGTTTTTGATTAGTTATTAGAAATAGATTTATAAGATAAACATAGACTAATAAAAATTAACTATAACAAACAAAATATTTATAGGCATTTATTTTATAAATATATTTGTAAAATACTTAGGATACAAAAGCATTTATAAAATATTAGATAAGTCTATTAGTATTACTTGGACTTCAGGTGCATAGGTAGAAATATACCTGACCTCTAGGTCAGAGGTTCGAGTCACGTCTGTGACATTAATATATCACATTATAAATGGCCATAATGGATCTGGGCCACCCCTTCCCCCCTTCTCCAATTGTACCCCCAATTTCTGTATGGGCCTGAGGCCACAAAATTGTATTGTCAAAAAAAAATTTGATGTGAACAAATTCGGATATTCACGGGTATCGAATAGGAGAAAAAAATATTATTATAAATTGGTTCAGGATTTAAGTTTGGGTTGGATCTGGAATAAATATCGGGTATTAATTAAAAATATAATATATGTGAACAGTTAATAAAATTTAAAAATATAAATTTATTTGTATATATTGATTATTTGATTATAAACAATATTTAGATTTTCTATTAAATATTTGTGTGATGATATATATGTAAATATTTGATTTTCTATTCATTAACAATCAATATTTAGATTTTCTATTAAATATTTGTGTGATGATATATATGTAAATATTTGATTTTCTATTCATTAACAATCTTAAATTTCCCATATATTATATAATAAAGAAAAAAAAAATAGAAAATCTTAAATTTCGCAATATTGGTATAGTTAATATATTTGGAAATATCTATTATATAATTACTATATTTCAATACATTATATTTATTATATATTTACTATATTTCAACACATTATAATATTTACCAATTAAATGTAAAGTCAACGTTTATTTCTACCTCACTTTAAACTCTGAGGTATTATATATGTTCACCTGATGATTTTTAATCATCATCATACTTTTAAAACGGTTATTCACGGAAAAAAAATTATTATGAGATTCTTTTAATTCATGTAATTATGTTTTTACAGTGTTTAATGACTATGAAGAAACAAATACGTGTCAGAAAACGGAGAATCATTATTCCACGAAGTCTAATCATTTATTTAAACGTAGTATTATTTTGACTAAAATTGGTGTTAACTTTTTTAAAAAATATATATGTTTTAACAAGGTTATATTGTAGATATGCTCATTTTTAGTTATTTTATGCATTTGAGATTAACAGGTAATTTGATCTCTGCACCTTTCCTCTCTTCTTCAGCTTCTTTCTCCTTTTCTTTCCAGCTCTCATATTTCTGATCGTCTGTTGGTAATTCATGGCGGCATATAGGACAAGAGTTATGTTCATCCTGCCACAAAAAACAAATAGGATCCTAAGCTTTATGTTCTTACTTAGTCCTAAGTTCGAGATAATGTTCTTACCAGCCAAGGCTTTAGGCAAGGAGGGTGAAATGTGTGTTTGCATGGTAACTCTTGCATTTTGTCACCGATTACTAGATTCTCTTTGCAGATGCAACATTCTGCGTCTGCTCCTAACTTTTTAAGTAGTTCCTCGCTGAAAATAATGACCGGGAGTTTCTCGACAACTTCTTTGCTTGCTGGTGGAACTCTTGGTGGTCCGCCATCTTCTAGTATCTGCATTGACATATCATATATATCATTTTTCTCAGTCACGGGGTTAAGCGATACCAGTATCATATTAGAGTTTGTGATAAAACACTTGAGACAAATAGCTATAGCCATATTTGATCCAAGTGGAGAACCTTTACAGCAAAACCGTAAATTGCTTTCAGCTAATCTCTAGATGATGAAACTCGTTTCAGCAGGCAAAGGATTAAAAAACATACATCTGGGATGATACTGTCAAGACCGTTGATGAGCTCTTGCATCAATTCAGTGGTTTCTCCAAGAGTGTTTTCAGCAGGAAGGCCGTTAGACGATTCACCAGCAACGATTGAAGCAAAATGCAAGATTTCAAGTGTTTCTTCTCAGCAGCATCAGACGTAAGTCGTTCAGCTTCCTCGAAAAGGCTTAGTCCTGCAACCCAAAAGCCGGTAGCTGTATATCTTGTCTTAAGAACTGTTGCCACACGAGAAACAACTGTATAGAACTGCAATGTCCATCAAACCAAAATTGTTTCAGATAAGGCAAACAAACAAACACATTCAATTATAGAAAGGAAATTGGAACTCTTATCAGATCATTGACATGAACATGAACTTTCTCCACAATTACAATGTAAAAACAAAAGAAGAAGATTTTTTTCATTTCTAATTCAATCCACAAATTAAAAACCAACATCAAATCAGATCAATTAAACATTCAAACCACGACCAGCATAACCCTTAAATTCCGAGCGATTTTGAAATCTGTAGTTCCGAACAATAAAAACTAACCTGTTTGCGAAGAGAAGGAGACGAAGACGAGTACCGATCACGGAGAAGAGTATGAATAGAACGAACGGAAGCTTCGAATTTCAGCTTTTTGTTCAGCTGTTTCTGTAGATCTTAGATCTTCCAATTCAAGCTTCAAACTTTCCTCGGAAAGAGACGGTGAAGACGATGCATCCATTGAATTTCTAATATCTAAGTCTTACGAATTGGGGATTTTGTAATGAGCTTCAAAAGAATTGATCAATTGAACAACAATCTCGTCAACAATCTCGTCTTCTGGGAATTTTTGTAGGAGAAGAGTTTTCTTGATGAAGAGGAAAGGACGAAGTCGGTCTGATCAAATCCGTTGGTTTTGCTTAATCATCTATTTTAATTCGGTATGGTTTGGTTTAAGTTGGTTCGATTTGATTTAATTCTCTTATATACCCCACAAGCTTTCGCTATACGTTTTCTTCTTCCACGTGGATTTGAAGAAAGCTTGAAAACCTCATTAATGGATGATTTTTCATTGTGATTTCACAAACTAATCTTCAATTCGGCAATTCTGCTTTGTAGAAACCCTAATTTTCTCGATTTGTGGCTATTAACTCTGGTAGATTAGGGAAAGTCTGCTAAATTGTTAGCAATGTCGGATGACATTGTGATGCATTTCACTTCGAATTCCTCTAATCAATCAGATCACCCTCTATTAGTGATTCCGACGACGAGGTAGCTTTGAATTTTTTATGTCTCTACTATGATTTTTGTGCATCTTAAGAGTTTAATCGTTCTTTGTAATTAACTTGTTCCACTTGTTGTTAATGTCCTTATCTCTACCGCCTTGTTGTATTGACTGGTTTGTGCACTGATCAAAGTTCATGCTCTTATTTCTTACTGAGTTTTATATGCCATTGTAGATGCATCTATGATCGATATATGCTTTCTTGAACAAGATACAATCTTGTTATTAGCTGCATCTTATTCTCATTTTCATTGTACTGTCTCAGAATACAGGAGATTTTCTAATCCGTGCCAATACTAGAAAGCGCCAGAAAGTTCAAGAGTCTGATGACTTCAGTGTTGTAGATCATGCTGAGGTAGGGATTTTTTATTGAAGCATTTTCTTTTCGTTCCTTATGTTGTACAAAGGTTTGTAGGTGATATTGAAACAACTCATTATGATGTTAGTTTTGGCTTCTAGTATTTATTTTTAATTTATAAGAAGAATCTTTGTTGAAATGAAGCCCCAAGAGGCAGCAAATGATGGAAGGAGAAATGATAATGAATCCAAGACAGGACCTGATGTTACTAAGAAGAAACAAGGACGAGGTCGTGGTACATCAACAGGTAGAGGGCGTGGTTCTAAAACTAATAATGATGTGATAAAATCTCAGTTATTGGCTGCACCAGCATCAGCTGAAAATTGTCAACTGGTTGTCTCCAATCAAAAGGTTAATATTGTTTACTTCATTTGATCTTACACTTACGCTCTTCTCATCATATAAGACTTGGGTTATTATATATGACTATCCGACAACAATGAAGTTGCACAATTATACTTTGTTCACTGTTTTGTCCCTTGTTTAATAAATCAGGAAGACGTGACATCTTTGCATGCAAAAATCACAATGCTGGAGGAGGAATTATGTAAATCGCGACAAGATTCTTCTGAGTATCACAACCTTATCCAGAAGCTTGAAAATGTATGGTGTGAATGCGTATCAGATTTAGGCAATCCTGGTTATGGTTTTACCATTTTTGCACATTCCTATTCCTATGCCTTGCTAATTTTATTCATGATCTATGCAGGAAATAAATGATTTAAAAGATCAAGAGCAAAACTATGCCTTGCTAATTTTATTCATGATCTATGCAGGAAATAAATGATTTAAAAGATCAAGAGCAAAAGGGGAAGCAAAAGGTGGGAATTTTTTGCTTTTGTGACTAATAAGGGTTATTGATATCCTTTTATGATCTTTAATAAATGTCCACCTAGTATGGCATAGTTCCTTTCACTGCATCAATGGCTAGACAACTGAAATATCTGTGAAGGCTAGGACCTTGCAATCTATACTCCAATTGCAGTGACTTCTTTTCATAAAGCATTTATGATTATTTCTTGAGGTGAAAATAGTAGGCAAAATATTGCAGATAAGGTGCATCGATTGTGTAACCAAATTGTAACGGTTAGGGATTAATGTTTTAATACCACATAGTTAAGACTGTATAAAATGACCTGTGTATCTTCATATCAGAAGCTCTTGCACACTGTCTAGGAATATTCTCGTTAATTGGTAGAGAAATCCTCATAATTCTCTGGCTATTTCTCTGTGATTTTATAGTTAATAGCTTTTACATTATTATGCAAAATTGTGGAATTATTGGCTTAAGCTAACTATGCTCTTGTAAATGACAAGCTTTGGACCTTTTTTTTTCTGATGCAGACAACTAAAGTAAGCTTTGAACCTTCCTTTTCTTAATGCAGACAACTAAAGTAATCTCTGACCTTCTCATATCTGTTTCAAAAACTGAGAGACAAGAAGCAAGAACAAAAGTCAAACATGATTCTTTGCGATTAGGAAGCGTTGGTGTTCTCAGGTCTGACATAATGTATTTGTATGAGTTCTTTGTGAAATCACTAAACCAAATTTAATAGAGTTATAGTTAGGAGGTGTACTTTCATATATCTCTGTAACCCGCAGCTCTCGTCTTAGCTAGGTTATGAGGTTAGTTTCTTGATTCTGTGATCAAAATGTAATCAATCAGTTGTGTGATCATTTTGGTGATTTCAGGACAGGAACGATTATATCTGAGGCATGGGAGGATGGACAAATGTTAAAAGATCTGAATGCTCAACTTGTAAGTTGTTGTGTAGCTATAGATTTTTACTAAACTAATATTGTCATTCCCTGCAGTAACTCTTTTAATTTTTCTATCAAATTTGGAACGAGAAGAGACAATTGCTGGAAACCAAGGAGGCTATTGAAAGACAAAGAAAGTTACTTAAGAAAAGACAAAATGGTGGTATGTTTCCCAATCTTTCTAAGTTTATCTGTGAATCCACCATCTCATGCAATGAATGTTGTCATTTCTTCCTTGTTAAATTGTTATGATGTGTAACACCCTTTGTTTTTCCATTTAGTTGTGGATAAGAGTGATGGAACTGATACAGAATCGGGAGCACAGGAGGATGATATCATCCCTGACGAGGTCTACAAGTCTCGTCTTGCTAGTATTAAGCGGGTATCTTCCTCCCTGTGCATCATCTCAGCTTCTTATTTTCTCTATGTTGATTGGTTTCTGGTTTCTCAAGATCCATTAATTGAATTTACGTTTCAGGAAGAGGAAGTTGTTTTGAGAGAGAGAGAAAGGTACAACTTGGAGAAGGGGCTGCTTATGAGGGAGATGAAGCGTATACGAGATGAAGATAATCCATAAAAGTCTTGTGCACCACCACATTGTTCGGCTTTGGGATAAATTTCATATCGACATGCATACGTTCTGCACCGTTCTGGAATATTGTAGTGGTAAATCAAAAAATTTTTGTAAATAAAATAAGGGTACAATTCTTGGAGTGCAGCTCTCACTCTTATGTTTTGAATTGCTTTTGTAAATAAAATAAGGGTACAATTCTTGGAGTGCAGCTCTCACTCTTATGTTTTGAATTGCTAATGTAGGAAAAGACCTTGATGCTGTTTTAAAGGCAACACCAAATCTTCCTGAGAAAGAAGCGAGGATTATCATTGTGCAAATAGTTCAAGGCCTTGTATATCTGAACAAAAGATCACAGAAGATAATCCACTATGATCTAAAGCCCGGGAATGTTCTGTTTGATGAGTTTGGAGTAGCAAAAGTGACTGATTTTGGTCTAAGCAAAATAGTGGAGGACAATGTTGATTCTCAAGGAATGGAACTTACATCACAGGGAGCTGGAACATACTGGTAAGCTATCTACATTTCGTCTCTTTGATATTGTCTCTTCTACTTACGAGTATCTTATAAGCTAACAAGGTTCTGTAATTAAGGTACTTACCCCCAGAATGTTTTGAGCTTAACAAAACTCCCATGATCTCATCAAAGGTAACTTACTGGTCAATAATTTCTTAATCAGATAATGTTTTGTGGTACTAAATTGTGTTGAAATGCAGGTAGATGTATGGTCAATTGGTGTTCTGTTTTACCAAATGTTATTTGGGAAACGACCCTTTGGACATGACCAAAGCCAAGAAGGTGTTCTGTTTTACCAAATGTTATTTGGGAAACGACCCTTTGGACATGACCAAAGCCAAGAACGGAGAAAAACAAAAACCTTAAAGATCCGGGTTTGACCCGTCAGGTGATCCAATGACCCGGTCTTGTTCGTTATTTTGGCTATGGTGATACAGTTAACTGATGCTACTGTTTGAAATTTCCTTTCTTTCTCAGAACTTCAGATATTATTCTTAGCAGTTTCTTCGTGAAATCAGAGAAATTCAGGTGTAAATCCTCCTTCTGATTCTTATATCTTGGTATCGGATACTCAAATCGAACTGCAATTTTCAGATCCTCACGTCGAGAGAAGAAGAATGGATACTTTCACAGCGGAGGATCTGTCAACGATCGGAGGAATAGCGACAGTGTCGCTCCTCCACTCGTTTATTCCGACGCACTGGTTACCTTTCTCCATCGTTGGACGCTTTCTAGAACTCTCTTCGTCAGTATGTTTCCAAATTTTTATTTCGTCGTTCCTCTTTCTGCATTACAGTGATGGTTTCTGGATTTTCCATTGCTCGATGAGTCAATGATTCGAAAAGCATTGCTTGATTAAGTTTGAAAATTAAGAACAAAAGGCATGACTGGTTTATGATCTTTTGTTCGGTTCGGTTTAATAATTGCGCCAAAAGAAAAACAAAAACCTTAAAGATCCGGGTTTGACCCGTCAGGTGATCCAATGACCCGGTCTTGTTGTGATACAGTTAACTGATGCTGCTGTTTGAAATTTCGTTTCTTTCTCAGAACTTCAGATATTATTCTTAGCAGTTTCTTCGTGAAATCAGAGAAGATTCAGATGTGAATCCTCCTTCTGATTCTTATATATTGGTATCGGATACTCAAATCGAACTGCAATTTTCAGATCCTCACGTCGAGAGAAGAAGAATGGATACTTTCACAGCGGAGGATCTGTCAACGATCGGAGGAATAGCGACAGTGTCGCTCCTCCACTCGTTTATTCCGGCGCACTGGTTACCTTTCTCCATCGTTGGACGCGCGCAGAAATGGACGCTTTCTAGAACTCTTTTCGTCAGTATGTTTCCAAATTTTTATTTCCTCGTTCCTCTTTCTGCATTCTTCTTACAGAGATGGTTTCTGGATTTTCCATTGCTCGATGAGTCAGTGATTCGAAAAGCATTGCTTGATTAAGTTTGAAAATTAAGAACAAAAGGCATGACTGGTTTATGATCGATTGAACTGATGACTTGGGAATTAGGCTTTTACAGAATTACTGATCTTAGATCAATTTTCTATTCATAATTTTATGAAGACAAGATCATACTACTATAAAAGAACGTGAATGACATAACTTGATAGAAACTATTGTCACTTTTTTATGAAGATGATGTTTATAGCTTTCCATTGTCACTTTACAAACGCTCAAAGGACCAGTTTAAATTTTCAAACCATAAGATTAAGTCAGGGTGAATGGTTCTGTTTGGGAAACATTCGTTTCTGATTTTTTTTTTATCTCGTTTCATTAATTTTCAGCTGCATTTGGAGCAGTCCTGCATGTAATATCTACTTCCCTTCTTGGTATAACTGCGATCACAATGGCGAATACCATCGCCGGTGAAGAGACTGTTCACAAACTTGCTTCTCTTTTGCTTGTATTTCTTG
The DNA here is from genome assembly GCA_036630335.1 of Physaria fendleri. NCBI lineage: Eukaryota > Viridiplantae > Streptophyta > Magnoliopsida > Brassicales > Brassicaceae > Physaria > Physaria fendleri. The sequence continues at coordinate 2,813,446 of CM071717.1, read as the reverse complement.
GTGGGAGCTATGTCTTGCTGTTTTTAACTGGTAAAGGTGGTCACAATCATTCTCATAACCAACCCATGGAAAAAATGGCTGTTGCTGGGCTTGTCCTTGTTCCTGCATTATCTCCTTGTGCAACAACTCTCCCAGTTTTTCTCGCTGTTGGAAATTCCAAGTCAATGATGGTTCTCGCCATCATAGTTCTGCTGTTCAGGTGAGACAAATACTACTGTTTTACGCTAGTCAATGATGGTTCTCGCCATCATAGTTCTGCTGTTCAGGTGAGACAAATACTACTGTTTTACGCTTCGAAAATCATCTCTCTATATAGTCAATCCTAGGGAAATTGGGTATGAGGGAGAGAACATATGTCTGAAATGATTGGTGTTTTCTGGACAGCACCATATTGGTGATGACATCTCTGGTAGCTCTATCGTTCTATGGTGCAAGCCAACTCAAGTTTCACTGGGTGGAGCGATACGATAAACTATTGGTTGGTTCGGTCTTGTGTCTAGTAGGTATATTAACCCTTCTATTCCATGATCATGAACAATGGTGGTCATGAAAGACATCTACTCCACAGGAAAATCATTACTCTCTAGAGACGGTTGTTGAGTCTGTTTGTTGTAGATCACAGCTTAGAGGTCCATGAATCTTTCTGCTCCGCAGTTGTAGAACACAAACATATGGAGATATTAGATTACTTTTATTAGCTTAACTCTATTCAGGTCTGTTGTAGTTATTTTGTTGAAACTATGGCTGCTCTGCTTGGCCATAGAAAACAGCATCTTCCAGCGATTGAAGAGACGGGTCTACCTGTTATACAACAAAATACATAGTTATCAAACTGTATGTATGAAGAGAGGTTGACGAGGTGAATCTGGAGATGATACTGCAGGTGGATGAGATCATTACAAGTGCTCCTCGGAGGAGAGAAAGACAGGATGTGAAACCCAGCACATGAACATGGTGGAACTGAGGTTTCATGCTTATCCAGTGACGATGTTCAACGCCAATAGCTTATGTTTTTACATATCTTAGATTTTTTTTTTTTTATAGTGTTTTGTTCCATAACTCATCTTTTTATTGTTGTTTTGGTTTTGTCCTTTCTCTAATCTCGTTTTTTGAAATTTAGACATTTGAAGAAATGTCAGTGACAAAAAAAAAAAAAGACATTTGAAGAAATGTAAATTGTAATGCTCTGTCTACCTATGTCCTCTAGGTTTCTCTGGGGTTATTAAAATACATCATGGTATTGAAGTTTCCTCTAAAATGACTAAGGCTGTTTTTATAACCAATTGGAATAGTTGCGCAAGTCGATGGTCCCCAACAAAACTGTCTATACTGTCTGCAATTTTGATGAATGGTTTGTGTGAAGCAGAAGCTCACTGTGTTAAAACTTTGCAAAAAGAAGAAAAAAAAGCAAAAAGATGATGGTCCGGTGGAGTCAGCCTCTCGGCTCATAGTAGTCAATGATGGTTCTCGCCATCATAGTTCTGCTGTTCAGGTGAGACAAATACTACTGTTTTACGCTACAATAAACATCTCTCTAGATAGTCAATCCTAGGGAAAATTTGGTATGATTTTGCAAGGGAAAGATCGTATGTCTGAAATGACTGGTATTTTCTGGACAGCACCATATTGGTGATGACATCGCTGGTAGCTCTATCGTTCTATGGTGCTAGCCAGCTCAAGTTTCACTGGGTGGAGCGATACGATAAGCTCTGGTTGGTTCAGTCTTGTGTCTAGTAGGTATAAGCGATACGATAAGCTCTGGTTGGTTCAGTCTTGTGTCTAGTAGGTATATTAACCCTTCTATTCCATCATCATGAACATGGTGGTCATGAAACACATCAACTCCACAGGAAGATCATTACTCTCTAGATACGGTTTTAAGTCTCTGTTTCGTCATGTCTGTTTGTTGTAGAGTATAGCTTAGAGGTCCATGAATCTTTCTGCTTCGCAGTTGTAGAACACAAACATATGGAAGTATATGATTACTTTTATTAGAACAGCTCTATTCAGGTCTGTTGTAGTTGTTTCGTTGAAACTATGGTTGCTCTGCTTGCCCATAGAAAACAGCATCTAGCTTACGATATTCCACCGATTGAAGAAACGGGTCTACCTGTTATGCAACAAATATATAGTTTTGTTATCAAACTGTATGTATAATAGAAGATAGGCTGACCAGGTGTATCTGGAGTTGATACTGCGAGTGGATGAGATCATTACTAAGTGCTAAGACAAGATGTGAAACCCAACACATGAACATGGTGGAACTGAGGTTTCTTGATTCTCCAATGACCATGTTCAACGCCCTAGCTTGTGTTTTTACACATCTTAAATGTTAGTTTAATAGTGTTTTCCTTGATAGACTCATATTTTCATTGTTGTTTCGTTGTTTCTCTAGTCTTGTTTTTAAAATTTAGACGTTTGAACAAATGTAAATTTGTATTACTCAGACCATCTATGTCTAACAATGTCCTATAGTTTTCTCTGAGACCAAACCCCAAGTGAAATGAACTATCCGATTCTTATTGAAGTTTCTTCTAAAATGGCTCTAGTTTGGTGTAGCTGTTGTTATAACAAACCAAGTAGATGGTTAAGCCGATTAGTAGGAATATCATTGTAGCTGTTGTTATAACAAACCAAGTAGATGGTTAAGCCGATTAGTAGGAATATCATAATGGCTCATGCGACAACAAAAAGGTGGAATGTTCGTGACAATTTTTACCCTTGTAATCTCAGGATTAAATATGGAAAAAAAAAGCAAAAAGATGATGGTCCAGTGGAGTCAGCCTCTCGGGTCATAGTGAGCTCGGAAGGCACTGACCCGTGATCCTTCCACTGTCGAGAGCTGGAGGTAGTCGCTGCTCTGTGAAGCCAGCCTAACGCGTTGCCCTCCACTCTAGGAGAGAGCGGCCCCAAAGCTTTCGCTCAAGACCGCCAACTCAGCTGCCCGACTTGGAATGGGCAGGCCAGTAAGAAGCCCAACCCGAACCCGGCCCGAGAGAAACGACCCAACGTCCATCATCTTAATGTCTCCACTGGGATCAGAAACAAGAACTGTTTAATACCGTGTGAAGTACTCTAGTCTCCAATTTTGACCAAAACCAAACAATCTCTTAACTTCTTTGACCAACAACTTGACTTGACTTTTCAGTCTTTTTTTTTTTTCCAAAACAAAGTTTAATTTTCATTGAGTATATATACATTTAAATTTTTAATTTTTAAATCTAAAGCAAATTGTATAAAATTATCTAAATGAGTTTTGTATTACATACTTTTGTAGTGGAATAAAAACAGCTTGATTTAAAATTTTGAGAAAAAAAATGAATTTTGTAATGTAAAAAAAGAAAAAGTGAGAAAAAAAATGGATTTTGTAATGTAAAAAAAGAAAAAGTGAGAAAAAAAAATAAAATAAAATCAAAAAGTAATATTTTACTCACGTCGTTCCCCACACACACATAAATCGCACAATCGATTTCTTCAACTTCATTCAACAAAAGTAGTAAAAGGGGGAAACGAAAAGAAACCCTAATTTCCATCGATTTCTCTCTCTGATAGCTCATATGGCGTCTCGAAACTTTAGATGGGAGCTTCTCGCAGCTGCGCTAACCGTAACCTTAGCTTTGATTCACTGGGTGGAAGCAAACTCTGAAGGAGATGCTCTTTACGCTCTTCGCCGCGGTTTATCGGATCCTGATCATGTTCTTCAGAGCTGGTCCTGATCATGTTCTTCAGAGCTGGGATCCAACTCTTGTTAATCCTTGTACCTGGTTCCATGTCACTTGTGACCAGGACAATCGCGTCACTCGAGTGTAAGATCCTCTTTTCGTCTATCTCCTTTTATCTCCTGTTTAAAGAAGTTGGATTCGCTTAGGAGATTCTATTGATATAGTTTCTATTTTTCTCGGAATTAATTGTCTCTCTTACGAATTTTCGATCTATTTTAGAACATAAATTCTGATTTAGTTTCTATTTTTAGATCGTATTATCATTAGAGGTTTTTGGTTTTAGTCGATTTTTTTTTTTTACGAAATTTAGCGTGAATCATGATATTGTTAAGAGTCATATTACAGATCTATTATCGAATCCGTTATGTGGACATTTTGTATTTGGTCAATGGATGAACTTTACTTCTTTGAGATTGAGAGGAAGAAGAACAAACTATATTTTTTGTGGTTTTAATGAACGAATACACTTCAAAATTGCTTTGAGAGGAAGAAGAACAAACAATATTTTTTATGGATTTAATGAACAAACAATGCTTCAAAATTTCTTTGATTATCTGTAGTAGGCGCCTCAAGTTCTTCTCGAGATGTTCTTTTTTTTTTCTTTAATGAACTGTTCTTAAGTCAAATCAGAATTTGGTTATGTTGTGATGATTTATGATTCAGCCTTTCCTTTTGCCCTTGGAAACACATCTTTTATCAAATTGAGGGGACTTTAGTTTGGTTAAGGTTCATGAAACTATTCATGATGTAATCCTTTTGGCGGCTTCAAAATAAAGGGGAAATCTAAAGCTCACATTTTTGCACAGTATATCTTTCTAGTCATTGGATTCCTTGAAGATCTCGAAAGAATCTTCAATAGTTACTCCATCAATTAAGCAAGATCAGTTTCTCTTGTACCTCATGATTTTCTTAATGCTTTGTTACTGATTTTAGATTACTTTTTGGTCCTTACTTTTTGAGTTTTTTATGCTTTTTGAAGAATTGTGGATTCCTTGCAATTGATTACATTTGAGTATCTCTCAGAACTGTTGAATGAATTAAGTATGTAAACTCAATGCTTCTTGAGCTTTATTGTCTTGTTATTGCTATTTTTCTTTCAAGTTGTGTATCTGACTCTACATGTTTTTGCAGGGATTTGGGTAATTCAAACCTTTCTGGACATCTTGCGCCCGAACTTGGGAAGCTCGAAAAACTACAATACTTGTATGCCATCACTCTATTGCCTTTGTTTTTCCTGTTATTATATTTTTCCTAGTGATAGCTTTTATGTTAGTAGTTAGTAGAAATAAAGTCTTATACCATAGAATGTAACTAAACTGTTTGATTATGTTATAGACAATGTAGATGTAACTCTTTACTTTCCTTTGATTGGCACAGAGAGCAAATTACAGTACCTGTATGCCATCGATCTCCTATTATTTTATTTTTCCTGATGATAGCTTTTATGTTAGTAGATAGTGGAAATAAAGTTGTATAACTAAACTGTTTTATTATGTAATAGACAATGTAGATTTAACTCTTTACTTTTCTTTTGATTGTACAGAGAGCTCTACAAAAACAATATTGAAGGAACTATACCTTCTGAATTTGGAAATCTGAAGAATCTCATCAGCTTGGATCTGTACAACAACAATCTTACAGGGAAGGTTCCTTCTTCTTTGGGAAAATTGAAGTCTCTGGTCTTTCTGTAAGTTGCTCTAACATTTTGACACAGACACACATAACTTGATTAGACTTCTCTAAAATTGGCTAAGTGGCTTATTGAAGTTAAGTAAAAGCACATAAGTTATGTGGATCTTCTCCATCATTATGTGATTAGATAAGAAACCTGAATCTTTAGTGATGTCCCTTCATACCTTTGTATCTCTAAGAAACTGTTTAATGTGGCAGGCGCCTTAATGACAACAAACTGACCGGTCCAATTTTGTATCTCTAAGAAACTGTTTAATGTGGCAGGCGCCTTAATGACAACAAACTGACCGGTCCAATCCCTAGAGCACTAACGGCAATCCCAAGTCTTAAAGTTGTGTAAGTTCAGCGTTATATACTTGAATTACATGTTACGTCCTGTTCTCTCTAATCTTTAAGACCCCATTATCCAACCTTTTGACCTCACTGCTTTTACTTAAAACAATCTTTTTATCTTCCTTTCTCAGTGATGTCTCGAGCAATGATTTGTGTGGAACAATCCCAACAAGTGGACCTTTTACTCATATTCCTCTGCAGAAGTAAGTTTCTGTTTTACACTAAGCAAACAAGTTTCTTGGTAATAGTTTCCTCTACATTTTTGAATTTTGTTTTCCCATCCATATTACATAATACTTTTTCGCGAGGAATAAGCTCGAAGCTAAGTGTCTTTGTTAGGGATATCAAATGAATAGAATGACGCATATGAACATTGTTCCTAACAACACAAAACAATTGTGCAGCTTTGAGAACAACCCGCGATTGGAGGGACCTGAATTAATCGGTCTTGCGAGTTACGACACTAACTGTACCTGAAGCAACAGGCAAAACCTGAAAAGAAGAAATGGGGAGTGACCTTGTTAGAACACTTCACCAGTTTATCAAATATCACATCTATTATGTAAGTATATTATATGTAGTGAATGAAAAAAAAAGAGAATCGAATTTGTATTTCAATTAAAACAGACCGCCGAGAAAGTGATGTTTGTATGTAAAATTTCAAAATACGACTTGAGACACTAAGAAGTTACATTTTGTATGTAAAATTTCAAAATACGACTTGAGACACTAAGAAGTTACATTTGTTATGGTATGGTATCAAGTTATTTGTCTTCTGTGCATTAAGATCTGACATGTCGAGAAAAGAAACAGAGTGTATCTCTGTTTAGAGCCGTTCATATTCATTTTATCATCGACCCATATCGTACAGAACACATGGCGTAGTTCCTTATTAGTCACATGTGAATTTGACAAAATTTGCAACAAAACAAATAAGTAAACTACTTGGTGGTTAAATATAAAGAGTCACGTTTTCAATATTCTCCGAAGGTTAGTAACTAACAATGGTGTGATCTAGAAGAGTATTTAACCTACTCCATAAAGTAATGGGACCAAAAACTGATATCAAAGTATAAGGTTTGCCTTGTGGTTAAATCTATTAGTTTTATATTTTAAGATCATAGATTTGATTCACATTGGAAGGATTTTTTTGCCTAAAAAGATTTATATCACATGGTTTATATCTAGTCATACATGATTTACCCGCCTATGAACACAAGTCATAGACAATAAAAACATGAATCTACATAATAATAATCATTATAAGATTATTAGTATTATGTATATAGAGAAAAAAAAAAACATTACTCTTTTACATTTTCTTCTTTTTCTATTATTCAACATATAATAAAAAGCAATTTTGTCAATCAAACACAAAAACAAAACAAAATAAAATAAAAACTAAATTGAGCTCTAAAAACTTGGTAAGTCATGAGTCATGAGGTGGCCAGTATTTTGACAGTACCAAAGTTGTCAGATTAATGATCGTTACATAAACTAAGAGCTCCATTATTGACGACATAAATGGGCATATCTTCATTAATTTCGTCCAGTCTCTCTGTACGAATCTACCAAAAAGATATAGTCCCATTGATGTCGTAACGTTTTATGTTGTAACGTTTTAAAATTCAGCCATTAACATCCATACAAAATAAAACTGCCTCCTAAACCCCAAAAACAAAATATATTTATAAACGAAACCGCACTGTATTTCCCCTTATACGATACATATAACAACAACACGTTGTTTCTCAACTTTTGACATATTCACTATTGACAATTTATGTACTTATTTTAGTACATGAACTTCACTCACACATCTGGTTAACCACAAAGCAACAGAATTTTAATTTGATTTAAACTTCAATTTCCTAAATTTTGACCCAGCTTTATAGTCGGTGAAAATATTAACCTTTTTCCATATAAAACTAGATTGAAATTTGATTGAAATTTGATTGAAATTTGAAAATAATTAGGCATTTAAATAAATTAAAATGTGGTATTTTTGTGGTTAACCGAGTTTGTTTATGTATAGGATAAATTACAGTGATTAGTAAAATTCAAGCACTAAATACAATATATTGCCTATTCAGTATGTCAAAAATTGAAGGGAAACACATTGTTAGGCATATTATAGAGAATTCAGTTCTTAATTCTTAATAAATTACATTTTAATTTGTGGGAATCACGTGACACAGTGGTATTCATCTTTGAAATTCATCATAAGTCGGTACTCTGCCGTGTTAACGGGATATTAACCCAAAAGATGGATTAAAAAAAAAAGCTCGTGTCGCACAAACGTCCCCAAATTTTCTCTCTCGAAGACAAACCTAATCTTTCTCCGTCGCCTCTTTTTCCGGTCGTTTCGTTGCCGTGAAAGGGAGGGTTACTGTTTATTTTTGTTGCTGAGAGCCTCCTAGATCGTGAATCGACGGGTTTGTGGTGTCGATTTGCAGTTTCTCGCTGGTGAAATCTCTTCAGGTTCTTGTTTCTCTCCGCCATGTATCGATTGGGTCCTTCAGCGAATCCTCCGTCTTCCGAGTTGGCTTTCTTCGTCTGGTTTCAAGAGGTCGTCTCTGGTGTGGTTAGCTTTCTCTTCCGGTGGTTTTGGTGGTTCCCTTCGTCCCTCAGCCGTTGTGCGCAGACAGTCCGAGAGTGGTTGATCGTGGCGAGTGACTAGTGAGTGTCTTCTTGCTAGCCGCTTGATCTCCCGTCAAG
>CM071717.1:2782680-2796627 GCA_036630335.1 Physaria fendleri | reverse complement strand
TAACTCCGGCGAGAGACGAACCGGGTGAGAAAGCAGATGGGTCAGACTCCATGTAATGCGGGTCGATTACAAAAACAGGATACATAAAGTCGGAACCTTTGGAGGCGTATTCAAGAGCCGGGTTGTCGTGAATCCGAAGCCCTTTCCGGAACCAAATCAGTGAACCGGATCCAGTAGCCATAGATTTTGTGGGATTTAGACAATAACTTGAAGGTGAACAGATGGAGAATCGTCGCATGAAATTTTGTTTAAGATTTCTTCAGAGTTTTTTTTCGTAAAATTCGCGCCTTCTGGAAATCACGAGAGATTGGTTTCATAAGAGGGAGATGGTAATATGCGCTCCGTCCCTTGTGTTTTTTTGTTTAAGATTTCTTCAGAGTTTTTTTTCGTAAAATTCGCGCCTTCTGGAAATCACGAGAGATTGGTTTCATAAGAGGGAGATGGTAATATGCGCTCCGTCCCTTGTGTTTCACTAAAATGCGCGGTAATATAGGCGTCGTACAGTCATGAGGCCTCCTCAAGTTCTTCGTGAAGGGACAAAGAAGACAGTGTTTGTTAACTTTATGGACCTTTGCAAGACGTATGATCAAACCCCTTCACAATTGTTTGTTTAATTTTATTTTAATAATACNCTGAGCGATGTGTCCAGTTTTCCATCTTATGAAATCAAAAAAAAAATGAAGATACGAATCCAAATTACACAATTTATATTAAAAAAAAACACATCTTCATGCTAATGGTGAATCTAAAAATTCTTACCAATTTTCGAAAATATTAGTAGAATAGTTACACAATTTATATTAAAAAAAACAATTCTAATTTTTTAAAATGTATATACAAATTTATTAACAAAGTTTCTTTGGGTCAGCTGCACATGGTGAAGGTTTTGTTCCCATTATCCCATATGATATGCATTTATTTATATTTTTGTCCAAAGTTTTACATAAAAGAAGAAACCTGCCTTCCTGCCAAAAAAAGATAAATAAGGAAAAAAGAAATTTGGCTGAACCTCAAAAAAAAATCATCTTTCAAGATATATATATTTTTTTAAAAAAGTTTGTGATCTAAAAAGCCAAGATTGTTTTCTGAAATTAAACATTTTGTAATCTAAGAGACCAAGAATTTGACTAACGTGACATATAAATTTCAGTTTACTTTGTTTTTAATTACTATTTCTTGTTTACCCAAAATTTAGTGACACAGTTTTGTGTACATATAATATATAATTATAAATTAGTCACGAAAATTAAAAGTTATAAACACAAAATTAACTGTGTATATAAAAATTATAAACACAAAATTTTCTTAACAACGACACGTGAATCGATTTTTTTTTAATTGAAATTTCAAAAATATTAGAGGTATAATTGCAAAATTTATAGAGTAATTATTAAAAAGATATGGTGTCAGATGCCCATAACCCTAATGCTAATTAAGTCACTCTTAAACGTATACGTCATTGTCACCTTATACGTCATTGTCACCTTCTTCTTCTTTTTTGTCTGGTCAAGAACGTCATTGTCATCTTCTTAATTCATTATGCGTTTATAAAAGTTTTTTTGTTCTGATATGACATGCTATCTCTATGACCATTTACATAAAAGAAGAAATCATCTTTGAAGGTTTTGTTTTTAAAATTGATGACAGAATTAGAAAACAGCGACATTTCAACTAAGATTTTCAAACATGTTATAATCTAATGCAATGTTATAATAAGCTTGTTTTTCGAAATATTTTATATATAATTATTTTCTGATATTCAAGAGTTAATCATTAAAAAATATTTTATATATAATTATTTTCTGATATTCAAGAGTTAATCATTAAATTATATAATTATAATCTATCATATATGAGTTATAATCACAAATTTTATTGTATATCTATATGAAATATATATATATTTCAATAGTTATATTTGTTAATTTTCCTTAAATTAGGAAGACATTGCCAATTACCATGACTCTAACCACTTTTAATCAATTCAAACAAGACGACAAAAAAATCAATTCAAAACAACAACCCAAACATTTGAAAAAAAAATTAAAATTAAAATTTGCTGTCAAATTAATTTATCAAGTTTGTCTGACAAAATAAAATAATATATTACGTAATCATATCAGACTACTTTCCCGCCATCGCCTTTTCTTTTTTACCGCGGTAAGTTTCCTTCTCCCGGGGAAAGCCCTAAATTCACATAAATTCCCAAATTCTAAAACCCTAACCTTTTCGTCCTTTTTTTTCTTTTTTCTTTTCGCATCGGGTGAAATTGCAAAGGTCTGAAAGATGGGATCGTTAAACTGGAAACACCACACGCTGATTCAGGCATTGATGTCACGAGGTCCTCTCAAAGAGAAAGAATTTCATTCAATTTTCACTGGAGTCACCGGCAAAAACCCAGGTCAGTCCCCCACCCCCTTTGATTTTTCTCCGACCGGTCATCTTCTTTCTTCGTGGGTTTGCGTCGGATCGAACTTTTATTGAATTAAAATTCTGTAGTTTACGGAAATTTTACCCAATTTGGTCAGTCGCTATTAAGATTTAGGGAAATTCAGTTACTTGTTAATACTGCACTCTCTGTGGGATTTGCTTGAATATCAAATTCCTGTGATTGTTTTTCTAGTTTTAGGTTTCTGATATGCTACTGATTAGGTATCTTGTTGTGATTTTCTGCTGGGTATGTTGGTAACTAGTGTTACGTTTAAGCATAATTTTGAATATTATATTTGGGGTTTCGAAATTTCATTACTGGTTATCTTTATGTTGAATGTCAACGGACTATATTGTTGGTTTTGTTTTGCTGCAGTGACTGTTAAGAAGATATTTGACAAGTACCTTCTTGAGATAAACAAGGAACTCTCATATGTTCACTTTGAGTTGAGGGCTTGTAGAGATCAGTATGATGGCCAAGTTTGTTATGGAGTGGTTAACAATGTGTCTGATGATCAATCCAAACTTGGAACTAAATATTCTGTTCCACAGATTGCATTCTTCAGAGGCATTGTAAGTCATATTCGGATTTTTTTTTTTGTCTGCCTTATGTTCTGTTCCTAGTTGATCAAATTTATTTGTCTGCCTTTGTAATGAATTAAGATTTGAAAGTTAAAGTCTGCTCCATTTGTGTAAAACTGTGAATTATCGTTATTTGTATTTCTCCCTTTCTTTACGAGACTAATGTGACAAGTTTCAATGTTTCATCTCTCTAAATTATACTTATCATTCTCTTTTTTTCTATTCGTGCATTCAGATGAATATTAGTTATGTTCAGTTGATATGTGTGCTAGTTTTTGTGACATTAATGACTTTAAATTCTGGCAGATAGAAGCAATCGCCCAGGATGAAGATGCTCAAGGTTACTTATCATACTTTGATGCTCTCAATATTCGATTGGGGAATCAGGTCAGTCACTCACAGTCCCTGACTTGTGCATAGTTACATCTTCATCTGCTGCCAAAATAATCCATCAATATTCTGCTTACAATGACTTCAAAACTGCTACTATCTTACAAAGTCTCTTAAAGGTATTTTGTATAGCATGATACATGATTAGAAATGATAAGTAACTTTGTCCCTTGTCGCTTGTTGATAAACATTCATGCACTCTGAGTTATCCATTCTCCTTGTATTCATATAAAATCTTTCATCTGCCTTTTGTTGGATCATTATGAAAATGATTCTAAACTTCTAAGCATTTCTCTTCTGCCTGTATGGTGAAGATAACTTATTTGGATCTTTTCGTGGATAACAAAATTTTGATATGCTTTTGGGCTTTTTTTTTGTCATGGTTGACAGATCTTGTGTTAATATCTCAGATATCAAGTCAAACCAGCAGCAGTCAACAGGAAGTCCCTCCTGCATTCAAGAACTTTTCAATGTCACAAAAGGAAAAAACTCTCGATGAACTTGTAAAGGACAAATGGTTGTGTCGTACAAGAGAGGGCAACATCGGACTTGGTATAAGATCTCTTCTTGACCTGCGCAGTTGGTTCAGGAACAATGATGTTCCTTCCTGTGAGGTCTGCAATGAAGCTGGATTAAAGGTCTACATTCTAAAAAACCTGATTGGTTTGAGATTCACATTGTGATAAATAAATATTCACTACTGATTTCCTATCTGATGTTTCTTTTTCTGACAACTTTCCAGGCAGATGTGTGTCCAAACGATGGTTGCTCTGTAAGGATACACAAGTACTGCCTCAAAAAATTGTTGTCTCAAAGGGTACACACAGTTATTAAGATTAACCTTAATGGCATTTGAGTTTGATTTCAATAGCATTGTACTTTCTAATCACATCGACATCTCAGGATGATAAGCGTTGCTCTGGTTGTGGGAAGCCATGGACTTTGGGTGAAGTTACAAAATCCGAACCTGTCGAAGAAGCAATGAATGAAGAGGAAGAAAACAAGACTCAAGCCACAGCTCCAGAACCCAAAAGAAGAAGAAAACTTAGGAGTCACAGAGACTCAAGTGATATTAGCTCTTCTCAACCTTCAACTAGTGGTGCTACTACTAGAAGAGTAACCCGTAGTGTTGCGCACTAGAGGTAAAGAAACTGTTGAAGAACGAATTTAGAGCTTAGATGTATATTTTGATGATTGTTCCATTATGTCCAAACATCACTGGGAGTTTGGTCTGATCTGGTGTTTTCTAACCGGTTAAGCTACACTATGTTTGAATTGAAATTCTAAGATTCCTGTTTGTAACTTTGTATGATAATTATTTAGTATTCAGGGGTTGCTAATTGATGGTTTGTTCTTTGTGTATTTTTGGATTAGAGTACTCAACAAAGATCCAACAAATTTTGTTAAAAGAACGTTTTTTTTTGCATAACATAAAAAAAAAGTTATGGTATTTTGTTAAAACAATTTTCTGAGATGATCATCATAAAAAGTTATGGTGTTTGTCATATTTTGCATAACAAAAAAAAAAATATATATATGTAGAAGATAATGAACTGAGAATAATAAAAAATTAGTCTATTTATAGCCAACTATATTACATCAATTAAGAAATTTAACATTATTAACATGATCTAATAATATTAAATAAAATGTTAATTTATAAATTTAATTGAATATGAATTTTTTGCATAAGAAATTTAACATTTTAAATTCTAGTCTTATTTTAAATGTTAACTAAATGTTATTTTAAATGTTAACTAAATGTTTTTTTTATGAACTATTAACAATTTTGTAAGATGTGTAAATATTTACTTTCTATTTTCTTATAAAAATTAATTCTTAATAATCTAAATTAGAAAACTATAAATTAACAGATCAACTTTTTTTTTGACATGTGGCGCAATTCGGTATTTTATAAATTAGTCTATTTATAGCGAAATATAGTATATAAATTAAGAAACTTAACATTATTAACATGATCTAATAATATGAAATAAAATGTTAATTTATAAATTTAATTGAATATAAACTTTTTTACATTACAAAAAATTTAACATTTTAAATTCTAGTATTATTTTAAATGTTAACTAAATGTTTTTTTAATGAACTATTAACAATTTTCTAAGATGTGTAAATATTTAGTTTCCAAATTTTTATAAAAATCAGTTCTTAATAATCTAAATTAGGAAACTATAAATATTACCGGTTGAGATCAAATTTTTTTACAATATTGCGCAATCCAATATTTTATAAATTAATCTATTTATAGACAACTATAACTATAGTTTATCAATTAAGAAACTTATTTTTATTTTAGGTTAAAACCACCGCACCGCCGCTTCTTTCTCTCTGGCCCACAGATTCCTCCGAAGTAATTCTACGCCATCCTCGTTTCGACATCATTTGTGAGTTTCATTTGATTGCTTTTCAAATTCTTCTGCTGATCAAAAATTAAATCATCTTTTTTGACGAATTGTGTGTAGAGTTTGGACATATGTTTGTTTGGTTATATAATCGTATTGAATTTCGTTGTCATTCAAATTATCATGTTAAAGATTATGTTGATTCTAATATATTTGTTTGGTTTCTGTGTTCTTATTAACATTTTCTTTTCGTTTTTATCTCAGTTGTTATCATGGCTGATGAAAAAAGTGTTATGAAGGAAGAGCAAGAAGTAAGTTGGTTTGTTAGGACTCAATTTAATGATAGTAGATTTTGGTATTTTGTCTGTTAAATTTATGATTGAATGGTTTTTATGTTTTGGTTCAACTTTTTATAGCAGCTCGCACCTTTTGATCCAACCAAAAAGAAGAAGAAGAAGAAAGTTCCTGTCATGGATTTAGCAGAATCGTCAAAATCTGATTCATTACCTGGTATGATGAAGAATCTATGTGGTGTGAAACAATTGTCTGTTTTTAAAATGGTATTTGTGTTACTTGTCTGATTCCTTTTTCTGTAGTTAATGATGGTGTTGAGAGTTCATATGCTGGAATGAGGAAAAGGAAGAAGAAGCCTGTGAGTGTTTAACGTTTTGTGACTTCTAAGTTTTTTTTTTTTTTAGTTCTTTAAACTTGTGTTTTTGATGATTTTGGGCCTAACATTGTTTATGTTTGATGGTTAGGTTGAATCAAGTTCATTTAATGATGAAAATGTCGATCCTGAAGATGATTTGAATGGTATTTTTAAGCTTCTTTTTATCTCATTAACCTTTTTAAGCCCATGTTGTAAATCTTACTGAGAACATGTTGCAGAGCTTGCTAATGACGAGGAAGAGGGGGAAGAAGGAATACTTATTCAGCGGCAACGTTACCCCTGGGAGGGAAGTGAGAGAGATTACAAATATGAAGAGGTGAGCATCTCTTAGATGGTCTTTTTGCTTTAACCTGTATCGTTTTACAACATTTGTTGGATATGAAAAATGTTTATATGCATGTGTCTGTTAGTCAATGTGTCTATTTCAAAAAATTCCCCTCTCCCCTGGTTTATGCCGACAGACTTATATCTGCAGCTTCTCGGTAGAGTCTTTAACATTCTCCGTGAAAATAATCCGGAGCTTGCTGGTGATAGGCGTCGTACAGTCATGAGGCCTCCTCAAGTTCTTCGTGAAGGGACAAAGAAGACAGTGTTTGGTTAACTTTATGGACCTTTGCAAGACGTATGATCAAACCCCTTCACAATTGTTTGTTTAATTTTATTTTAATAATACAATTCATTTTTACTACCGTGGACCTTTGCAAGACGTATGATCAAACCCCTTCACAATTGTTTGTTTAATTTTATTTTAATAATACGAATTCATTTTTACTACCGTATGATGTTTTCTTCGCATTACAAAAAATTCAGGATGCATCGTCAACCAGATCATGTTATGGCTTTCTTGCTTGCTGAGTTGGGTACTAGTGGTTTTCAGGATGCATCGTCAACCAGATCATGTTATGGCTTTCTTGCTTGCTGAGTTGGGTACTAGTGGTTCTCTTGATGGGCAGCAAAGGTTGGTTGTTAAGGGAAGGTTTGCACCTAAGAACTTTGAAGGGATTTTACGGCGATATATCAGTAAGTAACTTTCTTTTTTAGTCTCACAATTTGAGTTGCCTTAGAAGAATATGAAGTTAGAGTTCTTAATTTCTTGGGTTATTCGCAGCTGAATATGTCATTTGCCTTGGTTGCAAGAGCCCTGACACAATTCTTTCAAAGGAGAATCGTCTCTTCTTTTTGAAATGCGAAAAGGTATAGCTTATTAGTATTTTTAGTCATTTTTTTATGCGTTCATGTGTTTCTGCTCTGCTTTCTAGTCAATTAAGTAAGGTTTCATGCTTTTTTAAAAGATGAAACCTTGTAAAATAGATTAGTTTTCTTAAAGATACCGTTAAGACATGGCTGGTGATAATTGAACCAATTACACTCGCATTGTTTTATGCTTTGTCTTGTAATTTATACCGGGTGAACCTCTCTTTGATAAACTCATCAGGAGACATACTTTTGTTAGGGAATATGCTTCATTACACTTAAATCTGTGTTTCAAAATGCAAATATAATGATCAAATGGGATACCTGTGTTTGCAGTGTGGATCTCAACGATCTGTGACTCAGATCAAACAAGGATTTGTTGCCCGTGTAGGTCGCAGAAAGACTTGAGACATTGGAAATTTTGCAAGTGAGCTTGGTACGGAGTTGTGTGGTGCTATTCTTGTTATGATGTTGAGATACTTCTCTTGTTTTTCGGAAATATGATGAATAATTATCAGATACTGACTTCACCTCATATACCAAATAGGATCAAAACCTTTTAATCTATTAGGTTCATGTCATGTCTTTAACTTAAAGGTCGATTTATATGTAGAATGACATAACATCAAAGTGTTATTTAGTTTGATAGACTTGAAACCACAATAGTTTGTTCAGTAGACTTGTAAAATGGCAAAAAACATGTCTGATCCACCCACTCCAGACATGAAAACAAATCGCAAACCTAGACAGATACTATCATACAACACAATAGTAGTATACATGATGTGTTACTAGACAGATACTATCATACAACACAATAGTAGTATACATGATGTGTTATTATATTAACCATACCTTATTTTTTGCGTAATGTTCTTATTATGGCCTTGAAGCTTGATCTTCTGCTTATACTGTCGGATATTCTTGCTTAATAGAGGCATCATTGCCTATAGGGACATCTCTCTTTTTGATGTCTGAAGTAGAGTAAGGGTTTTTGTTGACCAATCTGCAGATTAAGAAAAGTGGCTATTGCTGTTAGATGCAATGTCAAGGTAAACATTATGTCTCAGGCATATCCACTAGCTCTGTATATGGAGAAAGATGTAGTGTAGTTATAAAGGATGCATACCTGTCTTTTCTTTTCTCAAGGAATCGTTGAAGCGAATGCCTCCTTGCAATAGGTAGATCTGAATCAGGCAAAACATACTTGTAAGAAACTAATGAGATTATCCATATTACTGTAACTAGTTGAATCGAATACTGACCAGCCACGGATCTGCAAAACGAAATTGGCTGAATGGGAAAGGACTGTGCGGAAGGTGAAACTCCATTAGATGTGCTTGATGAAGAAGGAACTCTGTTCAGTGCTGGTGATGCGACAGGAATGATGCTTGCAGAATTCTTAGTCTCCATGGCTTTAGAAGCAATAAGGAGGATTTCTTGAACCTATACGCGTGGTTCACAGTGAGAAGAGATCCTCTGAAGAGCTTCAGACAACATTAACAAAACATAAAGCAGAATTGGATCTCACGGACTAACCTTTTCTGGTGGAAGTGCATCAAACACAGTAAGACTCCCACCAAAGAAAATAGTAAGTTGACTTGGAAGGACAGTCGAAGTATCTGGATCAGAGAATGGGATCTTCATGGACCTTCAATAGCATAAGATCTATTAAAACTTGTACCTTAGTATAAATTATGGACTATTGATGCAACATTGAGAACAATCAAATATCTAGGAATAAACTCTCCACGTACACAGACTGCTACAACAATGTCACTAGACATCACAGCATGTATAGAGGCAACAGACATATTATGATGAATGCGATTCAATGGTTCTAGCAGCCAATTATCCTATCAGTCTCATGTGCTCAAATCAACTCTTTAAACTTTTTGTTATGCATCAAATATATTTCTAGAACTCAGGTAGAGGATTTTGAAGCATAGGATTGATCTCTCCGAAAAAGACGACCTTCCTTTTTTTTTTTTTGGAAACTAGACGACCTTCCATAAATAGAAAACTAAAATCCTTAAATTCACTCTTTCTATACACAGATCGATACGCTAATTGAATTTTTCTTTTCCTTATCAGAAAAGATTCGAATCAAAAGCAAATTCAAACACAGCTCATACCTATCTTCGTGAATCGATTTCTCCAATCCGGAGACAACCTCTTGCGCAGTGTCGTTCCTTCCGATCTCAGCCGCGTCACCGTCACCATCGGCAAAACCACATATGCCTTCAACGGAAACGTCAGGCTCATTTTTAACCTTAGTCATGGCTTGTCGCTCGAGAAACGAAGATTTGACTTTACTCCGAAGTCTCCGATTAAGAACTTGATATTTTTCCTCTCTTGCCTTATTCGCTTCGTCTCCATGTCTTTCTGACCTGAAACTTCTGATTATTTATTTTCCTCAGAAGCTACTATAATTTGACACGTGGAGGTGTATATTTTTTGTTTGACTTTCGAACATGGTTATTTAGGAAACGTGCGCAAATATGACACCCACTTTTTTTTTTTTTTTTTTTGGCGGCGGTTATTTAGGAAACGTGCGCAAATATGACACCCACTTTTTTTTTTTTTTTTTTTGGCGGCACACTATATGTGACATGACCGTTAACTAATTTGCAAATTAGTTTCTAAAAAATTACTGTTTACACATTACACACTATTTTAGAAACAAAAAAATAGTTACTGCATTACCAAAAATCGTCAAAACTCAGAGATTAAAGATGAAGACCATGAACATTTTGATTTCATTTAATTCACTTAAGATTACAAATTACAAAGGATGCTCTAGCTTCAGCATTAATTTTGATTTCATTTAATTCACTTAAGATTACAAATTACAAAGGATGCTCTAGCTTCAGCATTACGATTGGGCCAGTTTCTTAGGACGGTGGCCCAAACAGGTTTCGTCGGTTGGGTTACAATGGGCTATTTGAAAATTCAGCCCAATTAAAATTACTTGGAAATACAAGATTTGACTTGTCCAAAATGGATTATGCCCAATTTGTCAATGGCCAATAATGACCCAACATTATGAGTCATCCATCTGAGACGAGACTCACGTCAATACTAAATTCACATATATTTAAACACAAATTTTTCCTATCAAGACAACAACGTTGTATATGTTCATTTGATGGATATCGTTTTCAAAACTTAATAAAAAAAAAAATTGAGTCAGGAAATAATAGTGGGAGGGTAGAAAGTAGATGTGGATGAAAGACACGTATCTGCATCTCATTCACATGAAAGTGCTCAACGAATCCTCTTTAACTATAGTCTTGTCTTGTGGGTTCCAATTGTCCTTTTCTTCCTTTTTTTTTTCTCTTGTTTTGTAGTCTTTTTTTTTTGAAGTATATTAGTTGTCTCTCTGTGTGTGGACCACTCTTTCATTTTGCACCACTATTTCATATATATTCGTTTTTAATTATCTATTTTTTTATTAGATATATTATTAAGCATTATTGTTTAGGGTTCATTTTAATTTTTAATTATGCATAACTAAGAAAGCTTGCATGTGTTGCTGTTATGTACAAGTTTGGGCAAACATATAAGGTTACGTTTGGTTTATCCATTATTGCTCATCAAATATTTATATGTTTTCTTTAAAGTAAAACATAAGGTTATAAAATAATTTTGATGATAAGAATATAAATTTATACTTTATAGAGAGCTAGTATTTACCTCATGATTCATGGCTAAATAAATTAAGTACTCATTTTCTTAGAATAAGATTTTATTTATTAATTTTAAAACTAGAATTACATAATGTATTAACAGTTTAACACCTTCTCACCACACTGATTACACTGATTAGACCACATTTATTTGTTTATATCTCATGATTAATATAATCATCTTCTGGATTCTTCTTGGATATTAGCCTGGTGAGCTATTTTACTCTCTGTCTCTGTAGACTTCCTTTAAAAAATTCCAAAAGATTTTGATTCGAATCAGCTTCACACGCTTCGTGGCTTCTCACGTCATTAGATAATATCAAATAATAGTTTTATTTCAAAGTTAAACAGTATGGGTTTAATCCGTGAAATAATAATAGTTCATGTGACTTATTGTAAATATTACAATAAATAAACAAAACAAAGCAAAAGTTTCACAACCCTCCCACCAACTCCACCATAAATAACACATATCTCCTCCATCTTCTTCTTTGTGGAGGTTTCACAAACACCACCAAGCTTCTCCTTCTCCTTCCTTAATCCCTCCTCTTATGTTACTTCTTTGAGTCTTTTCCTTTTCTTTTCTCAGTTTAATCTAATCAAACAAGATCATGCTTACCAAAAGAACCCATCCCATGATCGGTAAAATCTCCGAGCTTCTAATCGGAGTTAACCGATCTCCTTTCCTCGAAGTCTTGATGACAAGTCCTAAAAGCCCACTAGATCTCAAGATTCTCCCTCAAATATCTCACACCTCAAAAAGATTCTACGATGAGAATCTTAATGGCTCTGTTGGTCTAGGAATTGTAACTGCTCTCGAGAACTCAAAGAACACTCGTAGAATCACTAGCCTTTGTAGATGGGAACCGTACCGGTCTGATCCAGTGAACAATGGAGAAAACAGTGATGGAGAAGAAGAAGAAGAGATGTTTACAATGGATGAAGAAGATTATACTTTGGTGACTTGTCATCATGGGAATAATGGATCTTGTAGTACAAGGGTTTATGATAAAGATGGGTTTGAGTGTTTCTCAAGTAAGGTTAAAGATGATCGTAGAGAAAGACTTTTTGTGGTTGATGTTTGTATGGAATCTCCACCGGAGTTTCAGGGTTTGGATTTTCTTAAGTCATGTTACTTGTGCAGAAAGAAACTTCATGGTCAAGACATATTTATTTACAGGTATACTTCATGCAGGGTTTGGATTTTCTTAAGTCATGTTACTTGTGCAGAAAGAAACTTCATGGTCAAGACATATTTATTTACAGGTATACTTCATGACCATATCCCTATATATTTTTTGAGAATTAAATTGTTATAACAATAAATGATTTTCAGAAATATTAATTATTTACAAATATGATTAAAAATAGATTGATAAAATCATGTTTAATTATTAAAAACTTTAGATAAATAATAATCCTAAAATCATTAGTTATCAGAATATGATTTACTTATGATATTAATTTTCTTAGAAGTTTAAATTAATTAAATAATTTTGTAATAATTAACGTATTATATAATTTTTTTTTATTTTAATAGTCATATTAATTGTATATTTTTTAATGCAGAGGAGAAAAAGCATTTTGCAGTGGAGAGTGTAGATCAAGTCATATATCAAATGAAGAAAGAAAGAAAAGATGTAGATCCAAACTTTCAACTTCTCCTTACTCTACCGGCCAAATTTTCTCCACCGGAGTTCTAGTGACTTAGCCGGAGTTTTCTTCTATATATCTATATATTATGGGGGTATTATTGGGGGTAAATAAAATAATTAGGAATAATAAAAAAAGAGAAATAAATTGGAATATATGTGTGTATATATGACATGTATGTTCATATTAATATATATGGTGGAGACGAAACAACATCGAGAAATTTTGATTTTGGGGGGAAAGATAAAAGTAGAGATATAGAGCTTAATTATTCTTGATCGTTAAACATGGCGAGATATGGAATAATGCTCTTGTCTTTTTTTGTTTTCTGTATTTTTGTGATAATTAACATATATTAAAATAATTTAAAGCTTTTAAATATATGTTTTTTCTTTATTGTGTAAGTTCCTTTAAAGGTGAAAATAATCTTTTGCAAGAATCAGATCTAAAATAAATGAAGTGAATATTAGCAACAACATAATAATGGAGTCTTTAATACACCATATATTAGAATCAAAGTGACACATAGGATTAACAAAATCACTCTCAAAAAACAATATAAATAAGAAATTAATTACTAAAATGTTTGTTCAATTATAAAATATGTAATTAAAATATTATTATTAATGGCGAGATAGGGAATAATGCTCTTGTCTTTTTTTTTTCTGTATTTTTTTGTGATAATTAACATATTAAAATAATTAAAAGTTTTTATATATTTTTTTCTTTCTTGTGTTGGTTCCTTTAAGGTGAAAATAATCTGCTGCAAGAATCAGATCTGATAATTGAAGTGAATATTAGCAACAACATAATAATGGGGTGAATTAATTGTATATTAAAATGCAGAATAATTAGATCATAATTATGGTGTATAATTGTATTTAATTAAGGGCATAATAAAGTAGTGAAAGGAACAAAATAATAAGTAAAAATAAAATTGAGCCAAAGGGAAGAAGACAGCAGTAAGAATAAGGCT
>CM071717.1:2746861-2764116 GCA_036630335.1 Physaria fendleri | reverse complement strand
TCGAACCCGGATGGGGGTTGCCACCCGGTCCCGGTCTTTACCAACGCGCCACGATCGCTCGGGCTATATATAAAATCGATAACCTTTGAAGTGTAACAATTTATTTTTAATGTTTCTGTCTGTACAAATTTTAAAATACAAATCATGTTCACACATTAGTTCACACCCAACATAATTACTTATTTGTAAAATCACGATTTGCGAGAGAAAAAAAAAAAAAAAAAAAAAAAAAAAAAAAAAAAAAAAAAAAAAAAAAAAAAAAAAAAAAAAAAAAAAAAAAAAAAAAATGACATTTGGACTGATTGGGCTCATATTTTAAGAAAAATGGGCTTCTTTTATTAAATGTTAGTGGACTTATTTTGGGCTTAACATTTCAGTGTTTAAACGACATCGTATGTGTCGGAGACGACGCTTTTTATCTCGCCGGAGGTCGGAGCAAAGTAGAGAAGAAGAAGAGGAAGATAGCAGAGACTGATAATGGAAAGCTTAGACACTAATTTTCCTGTGCGCCACAGAAAAGTCTCATTTGAAAGTAAGGTAATATGAATTTCTAATTCCATGGAGTTTTCTTCACTGAATTATTTTTCTCGATTCTTATGAGAAGATCGTTTTACTGGTGTTTATTTGATCAAATAAGTTCGATTATTTTATATGTGACTCTCTGTATTGATGCTACTACTACAATGGAACCTTTAGTTATCACTAGGTTTTTGTAACCATCTAGGGTGTTTAGGACATTTTTAGTGTTGTGAAGATAATCAGATTTGAGTTATTTCCAGTGTTTAAGTACATTTTTAGTGTTGTGAAGATCATCAGATTTGAGTTATTAACAGTGTTTGTGTTTGTGTTTGTTTAATTTTTGTTTTACAGGGAATCAAGACAGAGATTGTGATCTGTAGCTATGAAGATCATTTTCTTGTGAGTGGATTGTAAGAGATTACTTCCTTTAGCTATGAAGATCATTTTCTTGTGAGTGGATTGTAAGAGATTACTTCCTTTGATGTTTGAAATCTTAATTTTGTTTCTCTGAACCTCAACATAACTTTGTTTCAGGTCATAGCAACACAGATTGGAGCCATGGGAACAATATTGCACGCAAGGTCTGTGCTAAGTATCTCTTCTTCTTCACCATTAGACTATTAGCAATGATCTTGAGTGTTCTTGATTTATTCTACTCTCATTTTCCAATAATCTTTAATCGGTTTACGCCGAAATGGTGTTCTTTGTTGAACTATGTTTTTTAGCTAAGTTTTTAGTATTGAAAGGTTTTCTTGAGGAGTGAATTTGAAATTCCTGATTTGACCAGTCTCTCATTGAGCAAGTACTTTGGTGAATTATAGTGCACTGATTGTCTGTGATTTGATCTCGTTAATGCTTCATCTCAACTCTTTAGCATTGTTGATTTGTTCAGAGTCTCTTATATTGCCAACTAGTGTTCTTTACTTAACTACATACAAGGTCTGTTTTTGAACTAGTTGAAGTTCAAATGCTTCTAAGGTCTTCTTAAGATATGAAACTGATTGTTCTTGATTTGTTTAGTCTCCCACTTTGGTGGTTAATCTATATCAGATTTAACAGTGAAGAACACTATAGCTATATCCCTCTAATGAATGTTTCTTGATAACAGGAAGGAAGAAGGGATGTCTGTTGAACCAACATTTAGTGTTTCAGTGATATTCGGAAAACGAGATGAGGTAAACAAATAACCTTATCTAAGTACATTCATATAGTTAAATACCTAAAAAAAATCTTACCGAAAATTTACCTCACTATGTTTTCATGAAGCCAATGCTAGTAGCAACTGCCCGAAGACTCATTGAACACATAAGGTCTCTCTCTCACACCTTCACAATTTTTGATCCTTGCTTCTTTTCCCCTCCATTTATGATTTTTCTGTTGTCTGATTAAAATGGAACACTACCTTAACCTGTAGTAACTTAGTAATGATACAATCTCTTTTGATATCTTCAGTTCTTATGTTCCTTCAAAGCCTCTGGTTCTCTCACTTGGTCTCAAAGATCATTCTCCGGTACATTACATTTTCTTAAAAAACAATTATTTAATTCTTGAAAATTCTGCCTAATACAATCTGAGACATTGTGTGTGCTTTATTCTTTTGTAGGAGACCTTGAAAGAAATAGTAACGAATGTGATTGAAAATCGCCTTTGGTAATACAAACACATTCTTTAATCCATTTAAAGGATAACAAAAAGGTGTTTTTATCTTTTGCTCTTTGTTACAAGAAGTAGTGAAATCTTTTTTTGTTAGTTTGGTATTACAACGACTAATCTCTGTGGAGTTCAACATGCAAGATAATGTTAACTTTGTGTCTACATTATTTATGGAATATTCTTGTTCTTTTTTCTACTACTTATTGGGTTTATGTCGATCATCAAAAACCAAAAACCTTATTGCACTTAGAATACAAATTACTTTTATGTTAATAGTATCATGCATTCATTGTATGTAATAACTATCAGTGAGGGATTGGGGAACAAGCTTTTAAAGAACATATTAAAAATCAAAGACAAAGAACATAAATTAAACTATTAAGAAGGTGGACAGTTTTGTCATATAAATTTATAGAATTTTTTAGGGATGTGTGACAATTTTTGACCCATTATATTGCTGAATATCATTATTCATTTAGGAATTTAGGTGTTTTATTAGATTAAGTTTATGATTACTTAATTGACAGAAAAAAGAAGTAAATATTGATTTGTAAATTGTCATTATATTTAATGGTTTTTGTATCCACATATATTTTTCCATTTTTCAAAAAAAAAATTATGGACATCTTAAAAGAATTGAAATTTTGAGCGAACATTTACATTTCTGTATTTTACACACAAAAAATCCAAATTATTGTGCTTCTGAAGAAAAAATTAAATATGACATTTATGGATCGATGCATGTAAATTTTAAGCATTTAACAAAATAAATATCACGATAGTCATTTTTGAAAATTCATCACATTTCGAACAATTTTTTTAAAATTCATCGTAGTAGTTCGAACAATGCATCTACGGTGTTAAAGAGTTTATCAAAACCACTAGACAATGTTGACAAAAATAAAATAAATAAGATTGGTAGATCGTTGCATACGATATTTAAGCATAAAAATTTCTAACCCAACAAAGTTCACCTAATTAGATTACTTAGCCAATCATACACTATAACATCAACAACTTTTTAATCTAAGATTATTGATGTATTAGTGTTTGATCAGCTTCGAAAATAATGAAACATATAAAAACCAAAGAAATCAAAAACAGTGTTCGTCCATAAAATCCATCATGTTGGTGAGTGTACTAAGCTCAATCTCATCCTCATGAACCCAAAGTGAACTCAAGTAGTTGCTTCCTTGACTGTGATGATCTTCTTGAATTAAATTTCCTATAATATTATTATTATCTTCAATAATATTGGAGATTTTTGTTTCTTCTGATGATTCATGAACAGTATCACCATTGTTTTGTTTGGTTTTAGGATCTTTGATTCCTAGTTTCTTACTAAGATGTGTGTTCCAATAGTTCTTCACTTGATTATCCGTTCGACCCGGTACTCTTTTAGCAATTAATGACCACCTAAATTAAATACACATATCAAAAATTATCATATAAAAATATTTTATTTGAAGAATAAAAACTTGTGTTACCAAGCTAGTTTAAGAAGACAAAAGTGAATAATAATAGCTACTTTTTTAACAATTGATTTAGAAAAAATAAATAAATTAGAGTTAAAATGTAATGAAGTTGTGTACCTATTACCAAGCAACTTGTGGAGTCTAATGATAAGATCTTCTTCTTGCTCTGTGAAATTTCCTTTTTTAACATTTGGGCTGAGATAATTCATCCATCTCAATCTACAACTCTTTCCACATCTCTTTAAACCTAATTATATAACACATATATACACATTTATCATCAAGAAAACTATAGGTTAATATCATCACATATTACCCTTGAACCATAAATAAAAATCAAAAATTAAGGATACATGCATATAATATTATCAACAATCAAGAACCATAAAAACCAACAATCAAGAACCCTAACATTTTCAAGAATCAAGAACCCTAAAAATTAACAATCAAGAACCCTAAAATAGAGAGAGAGGAGGAGACCAGTCTTTTTGGCAATACGATTCCAATGGCCTTTGCCATGAGATTTGACATAATCCATAAGGATCTTGTCTTCTTCTACTGTCCATAAACCTTTCTTGTACTCATTCTCTCCTTCTTCCCCACTACTACTTACTTTCTTTCTCATTCTTATTCTTACTTTCTGAAACCAAAGAGAGAGAGAGATAGATAGAGAAAGAGATTCAAAGGGTAGATATTTGAAGGAGTTATTAATAGTAATACAAACTCAGAACCTAGTGGGAATATTTATGTATCATATTAAATAAAGAGACAATGGATATAAATATAGACTTATCAGATAGTAATAACAATGTATTAATTGTGTCTGGCATGTGATATGATAATAATGATATGATTTGTAAATCATAATGGACTCGTGATATGCAAGCTGGTGATTAACTTATAAAGCCTAAAGGATTAGTTTATTAATCAAAATTTTCCATCTTAAAACATGAAAACATGTGAACCGGTTAAGATGGTATTGGGGAGATACAAAAATCACGTGGATGTTTAAAAAGATTCGTTCTTTGATTTTAGAGCTGTTTTGGCATCGAAGTTTCATGTGTCAGTGTAAGGTTTTAATCAAATCTTGATTAATTTTTTAGATGGCCTAATAACTTATTTGTACGACAAAATAATTCACATACCATTGAAAAAAATTGAAGTAGACAATAGATTTAAGTTTAGTTTTGTACAATTGACACCTACCTTGGACAAGCGTCCGGGAATCTTGGATTAGACTATTCATGACAGATTAATTTTAGACATAATTTACTAATAATACTGTTTTTCGTATTACTAAAAGTAAGTGGCATGAAAGTTAGACATTAGGTTAAGGGACAGTCCTATTTTGAAGATGGTTTGACTCTCTTGGGATTAGGGTTCAACAAAAAAGTGTCGTTGTAAGAAAGAAAGAGAGAATAGAAGCTCCTATTTTTTCATGATCTTTGTGCCTCATCATACGTATCTTCTTGAATACGTTTTGTTAGTATCTTCTCGAATACATTTAGGACTTTTATGGTTTTATGAGAAAATTGAGGTTTTTTTTTTCTTTTTCAATTCAATATATCAGTAATTTGTCAAAAAGTTTTGATCTAATATGGGTGTACATATGTAATCTAATCTGCAATTTATACAACAAACATTAGTAATAATAAGATTCATGATTAATGTCCTGTTTTGTTCCGTATATTAGTGTTGTAGAAAATATGAATCATCTCTTTAATTAGATTCATGATTATTGTCTTCATTTTTTCCAATATATTAGTGTTGTAGAAAATCTGAGATCTCTTTGGGAAATGCAATGATATTTGTGAATTTAAATTTGAGAAATAATATTTTCTATAAAAAGAAAATAGAGGTAAGTATGAAGCTGTCACATTTAATTTCTTAGACATATTAAACTCTACACACTGGGAGTTGAGTCAATAAAGATTATAGCTTCAAGAAGTGATGTGGAAGTACGTTGGGGTCGACCATTCAGCTCAACATCGCCGAGCTAGAAGCTTCTGAGATGGAACAGACATTGCTAGCTCTTGAAGCTTCTGTGATAAGAAACTTGTTCTGTGGCCTTAAGCTTGTGGTGTCTAGTGAGCACCGAAGCAGTGCATTAGCCATACATGACAGCCATGGTCTTCACTACATGATAGACTTTCCTTTTGTTCTGTCTAGAAACCAGCTAGTTCAAATAGTCTTGGTTCCTCTATAGCCACCATTCTGTTTGATCCTATAGTGAAATTCAATGGATATTAGTCTCAAGAACGAACAAAGATATTCAAGAAGTAAGAAGCCATAGATTCACCTGCACTAACCAAATTGCAGAGTTCACAATTGCTTAGATGTCCTGTTTGAAGCCAAATCTGCCATTATATCTGAGAAGATCAAAATGAAAACATTTTTGAGCTGCAACTTCATCTTGAAACGAGATTACGATTAAAAGGATGAAAGAGAGTTTTACCTGGTTCAGGAATTCGAGGAACGAGCATTCTTCTTCTTATAACACTCCTTCAAGAATCTTTCAGCATCAACCTTCATTCCAGGTTTAGAAAAAGCAGCACTTATCCAGTAAATAGTTTGATTACACGGTATATATCCCTTTTCTTCTATCATCTCTCTTATCCATCCTTTTGCCTCTGCTAAGTACATTGCTTTTCTATTCCATTCAACTTCTGGATGAGTACAAAGTCTGCATAAACCAGATATCATAGTACAATAAGTCGAAGTGTTGGGACTCACTCTTCTCTTACCCATCTCCTTCATTAGCTCTCTTGCCTGAAGCATCTTCCCAACTTTAGAAAATTCACTGATAAGCACGTTATAAGTGCTGGTTTTCGGTACTAACCCATCCGCAATCATCTCACAGTATATCGTCATACTTTCTTTCTTGTTCCCTATCTTAGCGTGACCAGATATTAAAGCATTGTATGTAAAATCGTCAGGGCGCATACCTCTACTCTTCATCTCATTCAGCCATTTGTCTACTTCTTTTATTAGCCCAGAGTCAGAGAGACCTCTTATTATAGTATTGTAGGTTGCAACATTTGGAGATATTCCTGCTTCCAACATAGCGGAATATGTCGAAAGAGCTTTTTCTACATGACTGCCCACGAAATACCCGTGAATAAGGGCATTGAATGTCACTGTATCAGGAACAAAGCCTTTCTTTTTCATATCCTCCATAACCATGGCTGCTCTTTTTGTCATACCTAGTTTGCACAGAGTTGAAACAAGAGTGTTGTAAACTTGCATACTGAGTTTAATTCCATACCTCAAGAGAGTCTCATGCGTTTCAAATATAGCATTAGCTCTTTTATACTTTGAAGCCGTGTCGAGCAAAACTCGGTATGTCGTTAAGTTAGGATGGATCTCCATTAACATCATTTGTTTCAATATGTCAATCGCTTCCTCCAGTTTACCATTTTCGCATAGCACTTCAACCACAATATTGCAACTCATCAGACTCGGTTTTATCCCACAACTCTTCACCTTTTCCCAAAGTTTAAGGATACCTTCTAGATCCCCTTGCTTTCGTAGTGAATTCATCATAATGTTAAACGTAGCAATATCCGGTTCTATACCCTTCTCTCTCATTCCTTTGTAGGCCCATTCTGCTCCAACTTTGCCAAATGTTAACAGCCCACTGATTAAGACATTGTAAGAAACAACATCCCATGGCATCCCTTTCTCTTGCATTTCTTCAGCCCAAGCAAGAGCAGCTTCTTCATCCCCTCCTTTAAAGAACACATCAATTAAAGACGTGTAGTTAATATGATCCAGCGTCACTCCTTTAGCTACCATGTCTTCGACTAATCCCTTAACTTCCTTAATCCTACCAATTCTCTTTAAGTGGTTCACCAGAGAATCAAGTATGTAGTTGTTTTCCTCCACCCCACCGAGGCGCATCTCCTTACTCATTTCAACAGCCACTTCTTGTTTCCCTGCCTTAAACAAGCCATCAATTACTGTACCATAAGTAAAACCATTAGGCACAACATTTTGGTCCTCCATTTTTCTCAAAAGACTAACAGCTTCTTCAAGCATCCCTTTCTTCACATAACCATTTATCATACTAGAGTAGGTTACAACATTCGGAAAAACACTATTCTCTAACATCTGTGTCATGATGAATTCTGCACTGCTTAAATCCCCAGCTTTGCACAATCCATCTACCAAAGCTGTATATGTAACCGCATTTGGAACTTGGTTATCTTCCAAAAGCATCTCAAATGTTTTCTCAGCCTCCCTAACGTCTCCAGCCTTAAACAGACCATCCATCAAAACAGTATATACAACTAAATCTACAGGAATCCCACGCACAACCATTTGACTGTAAAGAGCCAAAGCATGGTGGTAACTTTTTGCTTTAAATAACGAATCAACAAGAATAGTATAAGTTACATGGTTTGGATAAACAGCCATCTCCTCCATTTCCTTCAGCAACAACCCCGCTTCAAGCAATTTTCCTTCTTTGCACAACCGGTTAATAATAGAACTAAAAGTAACAACATCCGGATAAAATCCACTCATAACCATATCCCTGTAAGCTTCTTCAATGGCATGGAGAGTGTAGTAAGAGCTTATAAGTATAGTATGAGTAATAAGGTTTAGTTCCGAGATTTCGTCAACTAAAGCCTTAGCTCTAACAAAGTTTCCAACTTTACAGAAACCATTAATCAGAGTATTATAGCTAACCGTATCAGGCAATATACATTTCTTCACCATCTCAGAGAGAAACTGATAAGCATCATCAACCAAACTATGTTCACATAAACCCGAAATCACAGTGTTATAAGTAACAGTATCAACGCTGATTCCTCTATTTCTAAGTAAACTAATAGCATATCTCAATTGACCCACTTTGCACAAAGAATGAATCAATACATTGAGAGCAAAAACATCTGGAGAAACTCCACAAGTTATCATCTTGCTGTATATTAACGATACCTGGTAATGTACCGAACCACTGATACTACAGTGATGAATCAAATTATTCCATAGACGTAAATCCGGAATAACCCGGGAAGTGCACATCGCAGAGAGAGTCCTTGCTGCTCCGTAAAGCCTACCACAGCTTAAATAGAGCCTAAAGAGAGTCTCAAATAGAGAAACGTAAGACCTAATCTTGTAGGGAGCTAAAGCTGGCTTGAATCTCCGTTCTGTGATTAAATTGCAAGTCTTTGTGCTTCCTGGGATTTGGATTCGTTTAATTGACGAGAAAGAGCGGTAATTTGAGAGAAAGGATCTGTATTTTCTCGTAGAATCATTCCAAATCCTTATCATTATCATTAGCAAATCGATTGGAGTTCATCTAAGTTCTCCACAGACTCCTGTAAGCTCTCTCATGGCGTCTGCTCACAACACATTGTTTCCGAGTTTCGATTTCGAACTAGACGCTGAGAATTTCAACGACACCGTTTAAGATGCCAAATGTTAGAACCGGGATAAATATGGGCCTGTTTTGGGCCATATAATCAAATATGTTAAGTCCAATATAAATGCTCTCTCCTCCAATTGGGCCGTAGCTAAATTTTTACTTTTATTAGATTTAAGATTTATAAAAGAAGTATCCAAAGTTCTGAATCAATACAGAGTTTAGATAAATAATCTCCACCTCTACCATATGTGGGAGGAAACTCTGACCTAAAATAAAGCAATGCCATAATCTTTATTTTGATGACTCTGTGAGGTGAACCCATAGCAGCAGCCAGATGAACCCATAGCAGCAGCCAGATGTAAATAGTTTAGCTTTGTGAGAGCTCGCGGCTTCGATTAGCTGCTGCAACAACAGCATTCATAAGTGTTGCACGGAAAGAGCCTTTCTCAAGTTCATGAACTCCAGCTATTGTAGTACCACCAGGTGAAGTAACATCATCTTTTAATACACCTGGATGTTTTCCAGTTTTGCTCACCATTGTTGCAGCTCCAAGAACCTATCGACAGAACACAACTTCACATAGCTTAGGCGTTGCGTTCTAGTTTTGGTTATATTCAATAACATTATAAACCGATATAAGAAGCAGTGTGAATCAGTTCACTAACAGTTTGTGAAGCTAAACCCAATGCGAGTTCTCGTGGTAAACCAGCAGCTACTCCTCCGTCAGCTAAAGCTTCAATAGCTAAGAATATGTATGCTGGTCCACTTCCACTAAAAATAATTTGGTACATGATTACTTGATAAGCGACATGGAACAAAAACTCAAGCATTTCAGAAGCTGTAGTGTTTTTTATGTACCTGAGACCAGTAACAGCATCAAACATTTTCTCATCAGCTTTCAAAATCTTACCCACTGCGCCAAACAACTTAGCCACAACTTCTCCATCGTTTTCAGTTGCTCCTGTGCCGAGGCTCATAACTAGATATAACACAACATAATGGCAAATGTTGATAGCTTAAAAAGAGAAACTGAAATCACAAACAAAATGAAAAATAGCACAAAAAATGGGAACTCTGATAGACAACCTGAAGCTGCCTCACCAACAGCAGCAGGTGTATTAGGCATCACCCTTATGAACCGATCTTGACCAGACCATTCCTAACATAGAAAAAAAAAAGAGACCTTTAAGCTTTTTAACCAAAGTTGTTCCAAAACAAAAGAACTCAGACTGTAACACCATAGATAGTGTCAAAACTTAAAAAAAGGCAGCTTATCATTCAAGGGTATATGAATAGAAAGATGTAAAACCTGTAGATCTTTCAACTTGATTCCAGCTGCAACCGAAACCAAAATCTGATTCTTTGAAAGCTTCGATCTTAACTCCGTGACAGCCTTCTTAACTGTGATTTGAAAGGTACAGCATTAAGTAAACATAAAATTACACCAATGAATGAATCAAATATTCAATTCTGACTCAAGGTAGTGAAAAATATATATACCAACTTGTGGTTTGACAGAGAATATGACAACATCGCTTTGTTTAACAACCTGTCAATTTTTGAAAATCAATTAGTCTCTCTCAGTGTTAAGACATTTTTGAAAATCAATTAGTCTCTCTCAGTGTTAAGACTACTAAAGGAAAGGTGAAGAAGAAGAACGAAACGACTTACATCTTCGCTATTTGAGAAGACATTAACGCCGAAGGATTCGAAAACATCACGGCGTTTGAGATTCGAGTGAACAGCAGTGGAGATACGATTTGGAGGAAGTACACCAGAGGCTACAACACCTCTAGCTATACTCTCCGCCATTTTTCCAGCTCCGATGAATCCTACCTTAAAGCTCTCCACCGGAATCGGAAGAATCTCCATTGATACACTGATTTAGGGTTGAGTTCAGATTCAAATTAGAAGGATCAGTTCAAGTGAGAGTGTACGTGTCTAAAAACTACACGAAGCCAAAATTACAATCGTACCAATGAGAGAAATTGAAAAATTAAAAATCATCCAGTAATAACAAATAATTTTATTTTTACCCTATAACTCTTTTTTCTATCTCTAACATCCTCAAATTCGAAACGAATAAAGAAAAGCGTTTGAAGTTAAAATAATTATGTGGTTCCTAACTATTTATAATCTATAACACCAAATTCTAAATCTTCTTTTTAATCATCTTCTTTGTCTATTGAGAAATCAGGCTCATCTGGTTTAAATAGCTGAGGCATCTTTAAACTGTTTGAAGATCCATCTTTTTTACTACTTGAAGCCTTTTGATTTGTGCCTCTTCTCGTGTTTGCTGCAAATTTAGATGCTAAGATTGTTGCTCCAAGATTTTGGTTACTGTTTGTATTGTCCATTGATTCGTCTTCGATGTCCTCCTCGTCGATTCCATAGTAATCTTCGCCTTCTTCGTTGTAATGTGTTTCATCTGTGTAATAGTATCCACTGTTCTCGTGGAGACTGAGTTCTTTAGCTAGCTTTCTTCGTTTGTATCTTCTCCATGCTGCTTGGACGAAACATGCTCCCCAAGCTCTCCATTGATGTGAATAGTATCTGAACATGGATGTATTGGGTTAGATTTAGCTCTGTACTCACAAGAATCTTATGTATGGTTTTACCTGAAAGCATGTTGAAGTTTTTTGCTTTGAAGACGTTTGAACTGATGAGCAACGAATTTAAGATCGTCTGCGCTTAAAGCAAAAGCTTCTACTTCAGAGAGGGCACGAACGCTTCGTGTTGAAGATGGGAGATTGAGTGATGAGTTTGGCATTAAAGCCCATGTAAGAAGTTCTTCACCACAGAAATCTCCAGGTCTTAGAGTAGTGGTGTTGAAGAAACCAGATCTTCCTCCATTTGTTGTTGAGCTTTCTATTTGTCCTCTGATCACAAATAGCATCTCGTTCACTGGATCACCTTCACGGAATATGTAAGTTCCTGCAGTGCTTAAGGATGATACAAGGCAGCCGCATATAGCGTCAAGAAGTTGATCATCCATTTGAGAGAAGAATGGGACCTGTATGCTTTCTGAATTGAGACAAAACAACCAAATCCATATTTTAAGAGGACAGAGGCTAATGTATGTACCCGGCGAACAAGAGAAAGACAGAGATGGCGTTGGATTTCGCGGCGTAAATCTGTAGGTAAAGATTGGAGGATTGATTCTTCATCGACTCCTCGAGTTGCAAGCCATTTGTATTGAACGAATCTACGTACACGTTCTTGAAGCTCTGGAGGTAATTGACGATGTCTCATCCATTCTTCAGTGTCTCTTCTCTTAACTCTCCATTCCTCAACTCTTACAGACATTGATTGTAGAGAAGACTTTCCCACCAAGTTAAAAGATCAAGATTAGAAAAGACCAACACTTTTGCAGTTACATGAATATGTTTTGAAACTTACTTGCATGTTACCAATGAGGAGTGTGAAGAGAATCAACCCAAAAATACAGATTGTAATACAGAACAGGGTCTCACCAATATATACACTTGTGGTTATATTCTGGCCATAAGAACTGTGAAACGAAAATGGTGTTAGAACAAGAGGAAGACAATTATTGACATGTTGATTCAAAAGTTGTCATACCTTAGATTTCTTAAACCCCACCAAAGACAATATAAGTACTTGGACACAAAATCTGTTGTAGCAACTTGAGTGGTAAAGGCTTCAGCAAACATTCCGAACTTGAAATTAGTAGTACTGCTTGTAGCATCACAATGAGAAAGGACCTGAGTAACGTTCTGCCAATACTGACGCTCAGGTTGCTCCAGACTTTTGCAGTCCAAGAAGCTAGGTAGACAATCTAAAACTCTCAGGGCGTGGTCTTTCTTGCAAACATTAGACCAGCAGGAAAACTGCCTCCCGATTGATGATAAGTACCACATTGCTCCTAAAACCTGACCACAAATGGAGATTCTTAGCAACACAAACTGAAAGATTATTCAAGAGAGAAACACACGGGGGGATAGAGAAAAAGTTACATGACTAGCGAGGATGTAAAGGAGGAGATTGTAAGCAGCTCCTGCCCAAGCAGTCTTGGCTATAAACCCAGTTGTTTTTATAATCCTTTGGTTTAGAGGGAATATGATGAATGATCTTGGAATGTATTGAACGAGAACGATAAGTGCAAGAGTGCTATTAGCATGATTAGCAGTCCCATTTGTGGCTGCTGGAATTACTAGCCAAATAAGAAGCTGATGAGATCAAAAGATAGTCAGATACAACACAAGCATGAGGTTCCCATAAATGTACATATCTATCTTCTTTGATCCTAGCTACACATCCAAATGTTTTGATTCAATGTTCAAAGTAAGGCAATCTAATTCGATTTTATAGCTCAAGATATCTCACAATCATTGTTCTTAAAACAGATATCGATGTCTATATTTTGAAGAGCAAAAGCGAACCTGAGGAAGAGGAAGCATAGCAGCGACATCGACTAAGAAATCTGTCTTCATGTATCTCCTAGCGATTTCTCTAGAATCCATAACAAGCTCACCACGACCAAAAACACGAGAGCTCCTCGCGACGAACGCAGTTCTAAATTTCATGAAAATATGCAATAAATGGAAGAGATCCGCGAGTGTACGGAAGATGGTGACAGTAGCGGCGAGTCTGATATCGACGGATAGACACGCCGGACCACCGACGTAAGGAACATAAAAATAGAGAGGATCGATGAAGAGAGCTAGGATTGAGGTAACGAGAAAGACGTGATTCCAATAAGTAACGATATTGCTGTCCGGATCGAGGATCTGATGCCTCCATAGAAGAAGGCTAACTTGGCTACCGTCGTCAGATCCTCGATTAGAGGTGGCGGAGTTAATGGTCTCCGGGAGAAAACTGCGGAGAGACCGGATTTTATTCATCTTCCATGGCGGATTCCGGTGTTAAATCGGATTCCGCATTAAGATTAGAGAGATTGAAGAAAGGTTAGGGCAGTTACGTTGCGTCGTGATTTTGCTTTTTTTTTGAATTTTCTATTTTTTGGTTTGAGTTTTTTTTTTTTGTTTTTGATAATTATGGAAAAGATGAGGACTTCTCGCGGGAAAATTGAGAGACTGGCCATAGAAATAGGGGTAGGGTAGTTTTTCGAAAATATGATGGCGAACTAAGGGTATTTACGGAAATCTAATTTTAAGTTTGTCAATATAACTGTCGTTTTGCCTCCTCTAACTTCATCAATGGGTGGGCATATATATTTGTTGGCCCAACAGTCCTCGGCCCATTCTATATTTTTTGTTAATAGCTTTAATAAATGATCATTATAAAATGGTTGTAACTAGTCCGGAGTTAATAGTCTAATTGGTAGATTTTATGGACACTAGAATCCAGGGTCGGATCGATCCCTGGTACCCATATGATTGATGGGGTGTTTAGTCACTAGCCCACGAGTTAAAAATGGTTGTAACTATTCTATATATCTAATAAAATATATATTAGCCAAAAAAAAAAATTGATATTTTTTTAATATAATATTTAAATTTAAGTCTAACCAAAAAATTATTCAAAACAAAATGTAAGCAAATAAATACTAGGATTAGAAAGGAAAAAATGATTAATGATTAGTGAAACTAAACTAAAATGAGTTAAACTACTTATATGGGTGATTAAATTTGTAGTATGAGCTAATAAATACCACTTAGCTACTAATTATATTATGTTTTAAATCAATGAGTTACAAACTTTCTTCACTATTTTTTTTTCCCCAACTACACTTTCATTATAAAACCAAATCAAAAGACCGTATAGAATTAACCATCGAGATAAGACCGAAGCCAAGTAAAAATGAAATGGTCAATATGACCAAAATAAATTAGAAAAGAAAGAGCGTGTTTCGCCAAGGCATCCGCATTAATGTTCCTTTTGTGACTAACATGATTGAATAGAACGTTTCAAAGTCTTCTAGAGAAGATACCTTGTATTTCCGTCGTGAAGGAAACTAGCCGCGGCCACTGATCTGGGGCTTCAACGCATTTATGAGTGATAAAGGATCAGACTCGAAAATAACATTGTCATATCTCATATTCCACGTGCAGTTAACCGACCGAACTAAAGTCGTAGCTTCCAAATCAAGAGAAGATAGCAACCTTGGGTAATCTTTCGAGCCATGTAGTTCCCGTAATATCCAAACTACTCCACTTATATATGAGAATCTTGCCAAGAAACATCGATATTATACTTCAAAAATGGGGCATTTGGTGTGATCCAAATTTCAGCTTGAGTTACAGAAAATTGTCCGGTGGGTGTAGGAGTTTTGTAATTTTGATCGAACCATTCAGCGGCATCCGACTCTACCTTGGCATTTATTATAGTCGCTGAGGTTGTCAAATGTTGAAAGATAAATTCGTTCCTTGATTTCCAAATGCACCAAGCCATTTCTTCTTATCTTCTTGAGTGACATGAATGATCAGTTAATTGAGATAAGCACTGTTTCTATTTCATGAGAGTAACTATAAATTTTATCTAACACATTGAAAAGAGAAAAAAATAATAAAATAAGAAAGGAAATAAAAGCACGCGTGGTCGCTTACCAAACATTTTGTGATAATAAATGGACATAGTGGGAAGATAGTGAACATGCTTATCAACCCCATAAGATAGTGTACCTATAAAATTAAAAAAGATAAAAACAAATCTTTTATAAAAGATGATGCAAATATGAAAAAGGAATAATCAAGAAAATATATAAACACTAAAAAACAAAAATTTTAAATTACGTCACGGATAATAATTATGTTTTATCCAGAAAAAAGGAACAACAACTTCCATCATATCTTATATAACTTTTCCACTTTAGAAAAGTCATTTCATTATTTCTGACTAT
The DNA here is from genome assembly GCA_036630335.1 of Physaria fendleri. Lineage (NCBI taxonomy): Eukaryota > Viridiplantae > Streptophyta > Magnoliopsida > Brassicales > Brassicaceae > Physaria > Physaria fendleri. The sequence goes on along the minus strand of CM071717.1, from coordinate 2,748,275 downwards.
GTATTATAAATATTTTTTCCTTTGAAAGTTATATACTCGCTCCGTTTCATTTTAAGTGTAGTTTAAATTTTTCAATTTTTTTTTCAAAATAAATGTTGTTCTCATTTTTTAATGTAAAAATTTTACAAATTTATTCTTATATTGTAATTAATTTTGATAAGTTTCAAAAATCTATATTATAAAATATTGAAATAAATAAAGTTATAAAAATAATTTGTTTATCTTCTTAAAAAATGTGCTAAAACCTTAAATAACACAGAAGGAGTAATTCTCTATTTTTTGTCAAACATAATTATGAATGTTATTAGTTACAACTTTTCATGGATCTATATAATTATGATGTTAAATACTATTAAATTCACTAATTAATTACATCTGATTGACTGATTCTATGATGGCTTGTTAATTAAGTATGACCACGTGTGACAGATTTGAAAGTAATATAAAATCCGATGGGATCCTATTCCTTTTTTTTTTAATGCCACTTTAACCACTATGATAATTATATATTTAATATATCCATTAAATAAAATTATAATTCTAATTACTTTAGTCTTTTCTTCATGTTGAGTAGACTACACGAAAATTACTTTCTTGAAAGTATTTCTATTTTACTTTAGGTGAAAATACTCCAAACAAATATATATTTATAAATATTTAATTATATAAGGAAAATAAAAATGCAAATGAATTTTCTTATGACTCTTACCAACAAACTTTGTTGGTGTTTATGAAACATATTAATAGAAAAAAAAAATTGATATAAAACATTTATTATGAAAAAGTTCCTATTTAAGTTTATTTTGTTTTGAGTTAAAGAAAATATCGGAAAACATATTAAATCATTAGGGACCCAAAATGAAAAAGACATAATACATATTTTGTTTTATTTGAATAAAAAGTATATTGTATTTTTGTGAAGTTTAAAGCATCAATATTTTATAAATCAATAATTTAAATAAGATAAGTTGCTTTCAAAGTGGAAAGAGTTAGGTTTTTGATAAAAAGTTTAGAAGATGGAGCCACAACCAAAATGCTTTTACATACATACGTGTCCAAAGGTGTTTGAAGTCATAAATCAAATCAAAATAAAATCAAATATATTAAGTAATATATTTATATTGTGGATATGAATGAATAATAATTATGTGGATTTGAGAAGATGAAGAAGAACAGGTCACGTAATAATATCCTAAAATAAACAAACAAAGAATAGAATAGAATCTCTTGGTACTATCAAACAAAACATTTTAAAAATTGAAATAAAGTGATGAGGACAATCACTATATTCATTCCTCCACTCATCTTCATTTTTTATTTCTTTATCTCATACTAGAGATTAAAATTCCGTGCATCGCACGGGTTCAACTAAATTAGTAAATAAATTAAACACTGTAATTTGTAATTTATATTT
>CM071717.1:2720931-2731200 GCA_036630335.1 Physaria fendleri | reverse complement strand
CATAACCATTTCCAAAGCATTGATGCTACATTTGTCACAAGTCCACTTACAATCTCTGTTTTCAAAACAGAACATTGTTCACAGATTTATTACAATACAAAATCAGTTAAGAAGTTATTAAGAACTTACTAGCTGGAGGAGGCTTAGCTGAAACTGATGATAACCCACAAAAGAGAACCATGAAAATCATAAACCAATTTTTCTTCATCTTTGGAAAACAGAGTAAGAGTTGATCATAAGTTTAGAGATGAGATGTACATAAATATGCACTTGTATTGTATATATGATGAGATAAACCGACAAAAGAGAAGATTTGGAGTTAAAGAAACATAAAGAGACAAGAATCATATGCTCTTTGAAGTCTTGTCTGATTCTTCTTCAATTTTTCTCTTTGAATCTTATTAATCAGTACAGACAAATCATTACAAAGAAAAAAAGCATATATTACTTATGCCACAATCAACTATAAAACTCTACACAAAATTTACAAAAAGAAAAAAAAAAAAAAAAAACTCTTGACAAACCAATTTAAAACAACAATAACACTTTATCTTTATGCAAATTCAGTCTGCCTTTATTCATTTGTGGTTTTGTAATGAGATTAAGAACCATCGAGTTCATACAATTTAGGGAACTCTCTGAAACAAGGGAAGTGTCTTCTTATTATTCAGCTTACAAAATAACATACAACAAAACATAAAGATGGCTCTCAAGTTATTTGACTTAATTAGTAAGTCCAAATACCTTTTTATAACTCTTGACAAACCAATTTAAAACAACAATAACACTTTATCTTTATGCAAATTCAGTCTGCCTTTATTCATTTGTGGTTTTGTAATGAGATTAAGAACCATCGAGTTCATACAATTTAGGGAACTCTCTGAAACAAGGGAAGTGTCTTCTTATTATTCAGCTTACAAAATAACATACAACAAAACATAAAGATGGCTCTCAAGTTATTTGACTTAATTAGTAAGTCCAAATACCTTTTTATTCATTTAGTTTCTTGAAACATTGAGGTCGTTTCTCATCATCTTACAGTATCACCTCATTAAAACCTTACTTCTTGAAACATTGAGGTCGTTTCTCATCATCTTACAGTATCACCTCATTAAAACCTTACCGGTACTGAGGAGCAAGTTCACCATCTTTGACGATGTAATTCTCAGTAGGGAAGTCTTGTCCCTTAAAGTATCTCTCCAACATGTCTTTTGTCCCAGCCGCATATCGTAGCTACAACAAACAAAACATTTTAGTTCCTAATCACAAAGTGAAGTTGTATGGACCAGTCGGCGCTAGCTTTACTGGTAAAATGTATGTGCTGTGTTACCTGAGCGTCAATGGTGGTGCCGGAGATGTGAGGAGTCATGGCTAAATGTATGTGCTGTGTTACCTGAGCGTCAATGGTGGTGCCGGAGATGTGAGGAGTCATGGCTTGGTTTGGCATGTAACGCCATGGATGGTCCTTTGGAGCTGGCTGTGGGTCCCACACGTCTCCGCTGTATCCTCCAATGTGACCATTCTCCACTGCTTCCACCACGGCTTGCTTGTCCATGATGGCTCCTCTTGCGTTGTTCACTATTAATACGCCTTTCTTCATTTTTCCTATCATCTCTTTGTTGAACATTCCTCTTTACAAATAAACAAGAACTCGTTAAAAGTATTGTTGATGGTTTGTTTTATTGTCTGTTATATTAGTGTTGTACCTTGTCTTCTCTGTGAGAGGCGTGTTGACGACTACAACATCGCATTTAGGGAGCAATTCATTCAGATCTTCAACGTACTTAGCTCCAATCTCTTTCTCAAGCTCTGGTGCCATCTGAAGTCTGTCATGGTACAATAAGTTACACCCGAATGGTTTCAACCGTTGTAACAAAAGCTTTCCGATTCTTCCAGCTCCCACAGTTCCTATCGTCTTCCCTTCCAGATCATAAGCTCTATACGCAATGCCTGCAACGTTCCACTCACCATTGACGACCTGGTGATACCCAGGTAGGAAATTTCTCATGAGGATTAGTATTCTCATTAGCTCATCTTCTGCAACTGAGACCACGTTGCTTCCTGTCACTTCAGCCACGGTTAAGCCTGCTGCTGCAGCTGCCTGAAGATCAATGTGATCTGAACCAATACCGGCTGTGAGAAGTAGCTTCAAGTTCTTGGCTTTCTTAATTCTTTCAGCAGTAACATATGCCGGGTGGAACGGTGTGGATATTAGGACATGAAGATCCGGGATATGTTTCTCAAGTTCTGCCATTTACAAGAGTGGTATCAAAGAAACCATAGATTTACATTTATTTGTTCTATGTATACAAAAGATACAAATCAAGTAAATTGGTTTGTTCTATGTATACAAAAGATACAAATCAAGTAAATTGGAGATTCGACGAGGTACATACCACAGTCTGGGCCTTCTTTGTCATCAGTGACAATGTACTGATGTCCTTGTGATTCTAGCCAGTCACGGATTCCCAAAGCATTCTCAACGCAGCCGAGGAAGTTAGGGTTCTTGGAAGCGTATTCGTTAGCCTTGTAGAAAACTCCAACAATCTTTTTGCTATCACCAGAAGATGCCTGTTTCATAAGCCAATTTGTCAAGCTATTTCCATTTGAACATATAATTCTTTGTATACATACAAGAATACAACTTCTCAATCATTAAGTACATAATCTCTCAATAATCATTCAAGAAATAAGTCTTTGCATGACATTAAAGGAGACTTTGGTCAACAGAAGGCCAAACGTTTACAAGTCCGTTAAAAAGATTAAACATATAATTAATATATTAAACACCCTGCCGTTTAATAGTCCCAGTAAGAGACACCTTGCAAGTCTTTTATCTGACTAGCTTTCCAAATTTTAGTCACACGTTTCAGTCATGCACAGTCTCTGATCACATCACACTACAAATCAATGGTTCGTCAAAACTCAAAAACCTAATTTTAATCCCCTCAAAATTTCGTTAAATCATAAGGCCAAAGATCCATTTCGAAACCCTAAATCCACCTCAAAAGAGCAGTATCCAGTAAATTCCAGTAAAAATTAAGATGAATCAACACAAAACTATAGTTCAATTGAGCACGATTCTTCAGAAATCACTCGAAGAACAACCTAGAACCCTGATCAACGGAGAAAATTAATAGAGAGTAAACAGGAGGAGATCGAAGAGTTCTTACATTAAACTGACGTCGAGCGAAGTATCCCGGAGAAGAAGTAAAGGCTCTGATCGCAGCTTCACTGGCTCTTCGCATCGCCATCTTTTCCAAGTAGATCGATTCACACTGTTGAGAGAGATAAATATCAATTTCGTTTTTGATTTTTGTGTGAAATCACTTAATTGGAGAAGAGAGCATTTATATAAAGGACGAAACGTTCACGCACCTGTACCAAATCAGCCTTTATCATCCCGACCAGCTACACTATGCCACGTGGAAATTAACACATATCCGACGCCTCTACTTTGTAAATATCCTACAATTTAGGGGAAATTGTGAAATTATTGACAAATACGAAGCTATAAACGAAATAAATCAAAATCTTCAAAATTGAACTTGTAATAATCCACCACTCGCACCAATCGCGCGTGTCTCTAAAATATCTGTATAAGCGTCGGTAGCTTTGTTTGCCGTACCAAATCGATCAAGCTCCGCCGTAATCGACGGCAATATCTACGTCCGTTTTGTGCGTAACAAGAGGAGGAATAAGCAGCAGGAGAAGTCAGCTTAATTAACGCCGTCTTTGGTTTGACTTCAGGTCAACGTTGTTTATAATCTCAGATTTTTGTTTTAATTTGGTGTTCTATTTCAATTTCGTTTCGGTAATGGTAGGATGTTCAGATTCTGTTATCTTCCTAGCTTCTGTACTGTTTAGTATCCATGATTCGGAATCTGATTGAAAAGATATGGTGATGATCAATTATTCAGTTGTGTGGTGTAGAAAAACTTTTTGAAAATCTGAACGTCTTATTTGTTGATGTCTGGTAAAAAAAAAATTGGGTAGATCGAATTGATAAGTTGTTTAGGATCGAGAACAAATGTGTAAACCAGAAATTGTATGTGTAATTGGGGTTACGTTTGCAGGATTTAGGGAACCTTGATGCTTGTGTTCCAAAAGAAGATGTTTCCTGAGTTATAGGGTTTAAGGTGTATAATAGCATATGCTCTAAGAAGATTAAACAAAAAGATTATGGAGTCGTGTTCAGACAAAAAATTTCCTCTTAATGCAAAAGACTACAAGTTATATGAAGAAATTGGAGATGGTGTCAGTGCGACTGTGTACAGAGCTTTGTGTATACCGCTTAATCTGGAAGTTGCTATTAAGGTTCTTGATATGGAAAAATGCAACAACGATCTGGTATGAACCTTTATCTAGTCTTACTCTGAATTACGTGAACAGCTTGTTTATTCTCATTTTCTAGTTATCTTTGCTAGTGTATTTTTCTAGTTTCACTTCTTCTTTTTCTCCTGTTTCGTGCTTTTACTCCTTGCGAGTCTAATGGTAGTTCAATGGCCTTCGAAAGTCGGAAGTAACTTGTTATTTATCTGTCAAATTGTAATTGCATGTTTAGATCTTTTTATGTGAAATTATTTATCTGTCAAATTGTAATTGCATGTTTAGATCTTTTTATGTGAAACTTTCACGAGCTCAAGCTAGATGTGATTAGATGTAGTTGTGAACACCATGGAATTCTTGTCTCTGTTAATCCTAATGAATAAGAACTGAATTGCTTGTAGGATGGGATCCGGAGAGAGGTGCAAACAATGAGTCTGATCAACCATGCAAATGTATTACAAGCTCATTGCTCATTTACAACCAGACACCAGCTTTGGCTTGTGATGCCTTACATGGCTGGAGGATCCTGTCTCCATATAATAAAGTCTTCTTACCCAGATGGATGAACTGAATTGCTTGTAGGATGGGATCCGGAGAGAGGTGCAAACAATGAGTCTGATCAACCATGCAAATGTATTACAAGCTCATTGCTCATTTACAACCAGACACCAGCTTTGGCTTGTGATGCCTTACATGGCTGGAGGATCCTGTCTCCATATAATAAAGTCTTCTTACCCAGATGGATTTGAGGAGCCTGTTATTGCCACTTTACTTCGTGAAACTCTGAAAGCTCTTGTTTATCTTCATGCTCATGGGCATATCCATAGGGATGTAAAGGTATATACTTCCATTATCTCTTTTTAGGATAGTACTTCCGTAAATTATCTCTGAATGAGGACATTTTGGTTTATTGCACTCCTCTAGTCAGTGGTAGGAATGCGTTATTGTTTTTATCAATACATAAGGTTTCCTTTGCAGGCTGGAAACATTTTATTGGGTTCCAATGGTGCTGTTAAGTTAGCAGACTTTGGGGTATCAGCTTGCATGTTTGATACAGGAGATAGACAACGTTCTTGGGGTATCAGCTTGCATGTTTGATACAGGAGATAGACAACGTTCCAGAAACACATTTGTTGGGACTCCATGCTGGTACCTCTTCAGCTTTATAATATACCATGTTCTGTGGGCATATGCAGATATATCTTAGATAGAACTCTGTCTGACACTTGTTTCTGCTCAGGATGGCTCCTGAAGTAATGCAGCAACTACATGGATATGATTTCAAGTAAGCTGATACGTATATTCTAAACTCTGCATTTACACTAAAACATTACTTGCCCACCATATTACGCAGTGTTTTTTCTAATACATTTCCAATCACAGAGCAGATGTATGGTCATTTGGAATAACGGCACTTGAACTGGCACATGGTCATGCCCCATTTTCCAAGTATCCGCCAATGAAGGTAAAGTTATGATGATGCCATTTGATTTTTTATTATCTTGAGTGTTCTCATCTTGTCAGATTGTGTAATTTTCTTTTTCTTGTAATCATGGTAGGTTTTGCTGATGACCTTACAAAATGCACCTCCTGGACTTGACTATGAGAGAGACAAAAGATTCTCAAAAGTGTGTTAGTGGTCACACATGCAGCAATTACATGGATATGATTTCAAGTAAGCTGATAGATATAAATTAGAAATTCTGCATTTAAACCAAAAATTACTTCCCCACCATTTTATCCCGGTTTTTTCTAATATATTTCCTGTCACAGAGCAGATGTATGGTCATTTGGAATAACGGCCCTTGAACTGGCACATGGCCATGCACCATTTTCCAAGTATCCGCCAATGAAGGTAAAGTTAGGATGATATTATTTGATTTGTATTGATCTTCACGGCTCTCTGCTACTTAGTTTCTTTTCTTCTTTTTCTGGTAATCACTCTCGTAGGTTTTGCTGATGACCTTACAAAATGCACCTCCAGGACTTGACTACGAGAGAGATAAAAGATTCTCAAAAGTGCGTGAGTGTTTACAATTTCTTTGTATCATTTTAGCTTGGTTTTTTTTTCTTTCCTTCATGGTTGCTTTACCTTAACAGGCCTTCAAGGAGATGGTGGGTACATGCCTGGTGAAGGACCCAAAGAAGCGTCCAACTTCAGAAAAGCTTTTAAAACACCCTTTCTTCAAGCAAGCACGTCCAGCTGATTACCTGGCCAAAGCAATACTTAATGGTCTTCCTCCATTAGGTGATCGTTATAGACAAATAAAGGTCTCTGGCCAATCCTCTAAACTCGTTCTGTCTCATGCTGAGAAGAAAATTTCTTGAAATACTTGATTGATATGTGAATTCTTTCTTTCAGTCTAAGGAAGCTGATCTCCTAATGCAAAACAAATCAGAATATGAAGCGCACTTATCACAGGCAAGATTAGGACTCAAAACCTCTTATTGACAATATTCTGCAAGTCTTAAAGCTGCTAGTTTTTTAGCCTGAGAAATGCAAGAAACATCGTTCGGTATTTAAGTTTGATGAACGTACACCAGTTCAAATCAAGGATTTTCAGATTGAGAGAAAAAGTGAGCTCCAAAACGAATGACATCTGATGCTGACAGGTTAGGATTCTCAGTGCTTATTTTCATTTGCCAACCTATCTAAACATGCTTCATTCTCATTGACTTTGAAGCTCTTGTTCTATGGACTTGAATGATGTGTTAATTATAGAAGCCACTTTGACTTACTTCTGCAGGGAGTTTCAACAGCGTAGATATCAAACAGAGCGGAGCTACAGTGGATCATTGTATCGCACAAAAACGAGAGATTCTGGTAACCTCCCATCTTCCCATAAGTCCTTAATCTACATGTAACTCGTATGAAATCTTCGATTCAAATACGTTTTTCTGCAGCGGACGAGACGACAGAAGTCCCCCATGTGGAGCACAAGGGACGGTTTAAGGTCACATCAGCAGATCTGAGCCCCAAGGTATAACTAAGTACCGTAGTCTATATAACCTTCATGTGCTTATTAATTGAAACTATATGTTTTTTTCCTGAGAAATGATAGATACATGAAAGGTAATGTGTGAATTGCTTTTAATCATGCTTATGAAAAATGAATATATGTTTCTGATTTGGGATAATTAGGGATCTACAAACTCTACAATCACACCATTTGCTGGTGGTGCAAGCAGCCCGAGCTCCCTCAATGCTACGCCGGCCTCAGTCATCCCATCAATTCAGTCGATTTTGCAGTTAAACACCATGCAGCGGGTGGGTAAATTTTAAAATCATAAGGAAGATTACTTTTACAGTCGTTAAATTAATACTCTTCTATTGGCAGGAAGAGATTTTGAGACTAATCAAATACATGGAGCAAACCTCTGGTACTAATTATCCAATTCATCAGATTTATTTCCTCTACAACATAATGTTCTGAGTTTGTTTTGTCCCTTTTTTGTAGCCAAGCGACCAGGATCACCTGATACGAGCTTCGATGAGCTATTGCAGGTAAAGGAAGAAGATGCATAAAAGAAATGTCTCACGGTGATTATATGCTGAGAACCAACGCGACCAAGCTTCATGTTCTTACTTAACATCAACATTGAATTAATTGGTTTCTTTTCATCTTTGATCTTAAAGCTTTGGAAACTTAACAGAAGAACTAAAGAAACTGAAGCAGAAAAATGGGCAGGTTTGTCTTATGAGATCATATGATTTAACTTCAGTCACTATCATTTGCTTTTGAGATAGGATCTTATAAACATTAAAGATTAGTTATTTACCTGATTACTCAAATTTTGAGACAGAAACATAACATTTTCGTCATACTAAATGATAATCTTTTTGCTTATACTCTGCAGTTGGAGAATCAGTTGAACGCATTGACACACAGAAACGATTGATGAGTCTCATAAATCATCTAAGACAACAAATCAGAGGCCAAGGGATGAAACTAGTGAATCTTGTGCAAACACACACAAAATTCCCTTTCAAGTCAAAGAAGAGAGCAGCGATATAGATTTGTGTTATTAAGTTTGTTTATTTATTTGGCAAGTTTATATTATGTGGCAACAACGACAATCTTTTTCTTTCTTTTTGGGAAGGCTTTCCCAGTTTGCCTTTTAGTCACCTATATCTGTGATTTATGACAATATTAAAATGTAATTGTGGTTGTTTAAAAAACTATTTACTGTTATGTACTGAAGAATGATATTTGAGACCAGGTTAAAGAAGGGGACAATAGAACTGAAGAATGATCTTTTAAAAGAGGTTGCATCAATATAACAGTTTTGATCACATTCTATTGCTGCATCTTCTTTCTTTAATCAGACAACGGAAAACGGAATGAGAAAGAGCAATACACAAGAAGTGAAAGTGAGAGTGACCTTTATGTGTTCCTGTCATATCAGCATTGGCTCTAAAAGCTTGCCACTGTATATGTTGCCTCGTCCTGACTTATTTAACCTATGGCATATTTCAAAAGGTAAATTAAAACGAATCTTATCATGAATATGAATCCAAATTGAGTAATGTCCAATATACTAATATTATTATATATATTAAGAGATAGAAAACAAATAGAGTATTAGGCATTAGTATATAGTATGTGCGTAGTTCACGGGTAGTCCATTCAATTCAACAAAGAGACAAAAGACAGCTAAACGAATTGTTGACTTTACTTTTTTATTTACAATGCAAGAGTAAAAGAGATGTATAGTAATTAACAGTAACGTATTATTAGCCATACAATGGCTGTGAACTTTAAAAGCTCACATATGTTTGGGAGATGGTTTGGGTAATAAAACCACATTTGGTGGAGATACATTTGCTTCGATACCACGTTTAATAGTAAAGATTCAGACCCAAATGCCAGAAATATCAGATGAAAAGCTTTTTAGATCTTATGTCTAGGAGCTTTATACGAAGTTGCTAGGATGAAAGATAGATAGATTACGACAAAAAACTAAAAGTAGTTATAAGCTGTTGATGTGATGTTTGATCTCATTTTGTTCCTTTTCTTTAATATCATGTCTTATTATTTTTTGTTCTTATAATGATAATAATTATATTAGCAAAATATAAACTGATAATCATTATTGCAAAGGGCGGTAGAGTTGGTATTAGTTGAAAATTTTATAAATTAATGAAAAATCCAAATTATGGAAGAAAAAAAAGAGCTAAAAATATATAAGTCACTAACGCAAATAAAGACAATTAAACAGTACGTAAAATTTGGTTCTGGCCGGTGGTTCTACATTGTTTTTATAATTTTAAATTCATTAGAAAATGAAAATTATTATTTTATGATAAATCAAATTATAATAAAGTTCATCCAACACGCAACCGGTTCATTCAACAAGCAACCGGTTCGTGCCAGTGTGTAGTCATACAACACGTGTCACTACATTATTGGTATTGTTTAATTAAACAGCAGAACGAATAATGAACTTGACGGAGACTGATGTGTGAACCGTGTGCGGCTAGACGGCGAAGAGAGTTGAGTTACAGTTACACTCTTCTTTTGTTCTTTTTTTCTTGTAAGAAAAAAAAAAGCATTTCAGATGCTTACGTGGCGGTCTAAGAGTCGAGTGAACGTGCAAGCAAAGTGTCTTTGAATACAAAGTCACGTTAAAGGAAGCACCAGAGAGATAGATACAAGCGTGAACCACACTTTGCTCTTTTAAACGCACGGAAAATCACGAAATATAAATTGTAAATCAAACATAAATAATGATTTTTATAGAGTTATTTTTATAGAGACATTTTTATAAAGTTTTGAAATACTGTAGATACTTGAAACTATAACACATACCCACACTGCAATAACTCAACTCCTAAATGCATCACTGAAACGTAGAAAATTTAATGTAGAATATATTTCATTTTCATGGCACTTTTACCATTGTACTTATATCCATCATTGAAAGCAACCTTAATTATGG